>JAQIFY010001896.1:0-13804 GCA_028533085.1 Varecia variegata | reverse complement strand
TTAAAGAAACAGACCCCTAAGCAAACATTTTCCCAATTTCTATAATTTTTTTCTTTGAAATTTTCAATATATCTATCCCAGGGTGCTTGTTAAGTAATAACTTTTCAATTTGGCTGCAAACTAGCAGCAAGTTGATTTCTGTAACCATGAGGGTTCTTAACCTGGTTTTCACTGCCAGGTTTTAGAGTGTCTTGGAATCTCTCAATTGTGCAGACAATTTTCTGTATATGGGATTTTTTTTTTGCAAGAAAAGTCTATAGTTTTCAGAGCTTAAAACTATAAAAGGTTAAGTTCCACTGCATTACAAAATCTTCCCAAGCTAACAGTTGGGTTTCTTAAAATGCCTCCAAAAAGCTCTATTTTTGTTAGGATCTAGACTAAAGCAACACCTACACTAACAAATGGAAGTAATAAACAGAGGTAATTATTTGCATAATTCAAAACAAAGTAAAAGCTACTTGCCAGAACTATCTGAACAGGTAGGCTTTAATATGTTTTACTTTGAATCAGATAATTACCCATCATCCATTTATAGCATCTATGATTAGAGGTAATGTTGAAGGTAAAATATAAATTCCTTTAGGACTTAGGGTTGTATTTTGTTTTTGAGGCTTGCTTTGACCATCCTTTTTCTTTTCTTCTACCTGTGCATTTTCCAAATAATCTGCTTTCACATAAAATATTAATGCCAGAACATATAAACTCCTTAGGTAGCCAGAGCTAGACGAAATTTGTTTCACTTTTAAATTATTTTCTCTGGCAAATGGAAAAATGAAAACAACTGGGAAAGGATAACAGTTATTCAGATCAATTCTTTTAGAAAAAGATTTCACAAACATCTTTATTTCTATTAGGACGCCATAAAGATTGACTTGAATGTTCACCCCCTCCAAAAATAAGTCCGTATTATGATAGTAATCTTTACTTCTTAATGTTCTAATGTAATATTTTTTGTATCTTTCTAACAATAACATTTAAATAAATGCCAGGAAACCCTAACAGTACCCTACATCTAAGGTCTTCTTGAACACTCACACCCCATAAAGTACTAAGATTATCATCCCATTTCACAGAAGAGAAAACGAGTTTATTTTATTTATTTATTCACATTCACACCACTAGTAATTGAGATTCAAAACCAAGACTCCAAAGTTCACACTTTCAGGCCTTTATGAGCTTTATCTAAGACCACTTCACCTTACAATTCAAAAGTAAAAATTATACTTACCATGCAAACTGGATTTTCAATTTGTTTTACTTGTGAATTGGCTCAACATTCTACTTTATTTTGAGTTCTGTTTAACAATCTTTCCAATGGTAAACAAATTTTTAGAAACTTGGTTTAAAACATCATTTTGCTAACCAGTGAAATGTAAAGCATTAAATAATACACGGATATTTTTTCACATTTAAATTTCACATATTTCACTTTATTTCAGGTGAAGATAGTTATAATTTCTAAACCCTTTACTGTCCTTGAAGGAATAAAACACCTAACAGATATCAATCAAAGTGCTTGTCTGAGTAAATTCTCAACACCACAGGACTCTATGCCTACGAGTGTAGGTTACTACTCAGAAATGTAAGCAGACATAGAAAGATGACCAAAAATATCAGCAGCTTTCATATCACAAGGAAAAGAATCAAACTTTATGTCAGAACTATGGGGTTTTTTTCAGTGTGTTCCAAGGATTATTATATACGAAAAAATGGATTTTTAATTTATTATCCTTCAAATTTTAGTACTCACCAAATCTTATACTCCAAACATAACAAGCATAGGAAATTTTACTGAAACAAAATTCAGTGTATGTAGGCTCTTACTTTACCATGTAAATAGGCTGCAACAAATTTAAAGAAGTCATATAGGATGTTCTCACCTAAAACAGACATTCTTTGTCATATCCTATTTGAGGCATCCACCCTAATAGGTGAAACTGAGGCACAATAAAAGTCTAATTAGGTCTGAAGAATGATAAAGACAACAAATTGGGCCTCAAGTTAAATTCCAAGGGCTCCTGCTCACAAAGGCAGACTCATTTGCAATCAAGAGGGAAACTGCTGGTAAGCTTCCCAGGAGAAGTTTGTGCCCAGAAATAGTCGTACAGTGATAGCAAGTCAGCTCCACTTTCTAAACCTCTTTCCCTTGTACTGAACAGTCGATACCTGATTAGTTTCCAAAAAGATGATTATTGCACATTTGGGATTGCTGCACCACAAGGTGACTATCAAAATTCCATGCATGTGCATTAAGGTTTGCTCCTTTATGACATTCATGTCACCACTTGCCTGCATGCTTCGACTTCACAATGAGGCCAAAAGCATCTCCATTAGAACTTTTCTGCTTTGTTATAGTTCTCTCACATTTAAATCTTTACAAAACAAAAACAGATCTGACACAACCTGAGACTGTTTACCCCACTGATGAAAATCAACGTGATAGGCCATGTTGTTTGCAATGCCTAAAAGATCATATTATTCAGAGAGGACACTTTTATCTCCATTAAAATTGTCCACCTGGCTGGAACAAAACTGAATAAGAGACATAACTCTAAAGATTAAACAGGATGTTATTGTGGTAGGTAAAATTTCTAAAATGGCTCCTAAAGAAGTCCTTCACCAATCCCCTAGAACCTATAAAAGTGATGAAAGATCTCTTCCATGAATAGATTATGCTATATGACATGACACAGTTGATCATAAAATAGGGAGATTCTCTATTAATAAGTGGGTCTGATCTAATCACACGACCCTTTTAAAAAGCCAAGAGTTTTCTCCAACCGGTAGCAGAAGGGGAAGAAAGAGAGATTCTAAGCAAGAGAATAAGCACCTTTGCTTGCTTAGAGATGGAGTGGGCCATTTGACAAGGAAACGGGGGTCTCAATTGTACAGCTTTAAGGAACTGAATTCTGTCAAAAAAAAGCATGAATAATTTTGAAAGCAGATTCTTCCCTTAAGGATTACAGATAGGAGGCCAGCACCTTAATTATAGCCTTGTGAGACCCTGACAGAGAACCCAGCTGAGCCTACTAGGAATTCCGACTTATAGAACTGTGAGATAATAAATAGGTATTGTTTTAAGCCCCAAAACTCATGGTAATTTGTTATGCAGCAATAGAACACCAACACAGATATTTCAACAAGAGTAGAAGAAAAAAGTATTGAAAAGCGTACTTCCTGCTTTGTCATTTTCACAGATCGACACTGACTGTAAAAAGTTTTAGCAAAAGGTGCAAATGAACTGGTTTGATTATCAGCAATTTACCATTTATTTCTTATGTCCCAATCCTCATTTTATGTAATGAGCCAATTAAACCTTAAATCTGGCAACCTGCCCTAATTGAACACAGTGCAAAAAGGCATTGCAGTTAATAGTTACCTGCCACATTCAAATAACATTTATTTGCCAAAAAGTTTATGTAAACATATATTAAAACTACCATAATAATGAATAAATATTTTGAGGGAGATAGTTTGAGGATATGCAAATATCGTCTTTTACCTTAAAGCTTCATTCACTGATTTTAACAATTTTCATTGGATCTTTCCTGCAGCAATTGTTAACTTTGATTTAGATCTTTAGATCTAAAGATGATTTTCTATTTTTCTTACTTATTCTACATTTATTAATTAGAAATATTCTATAAGGAATATTTATATCTTCTCCCCATTTATTTATTCAAACATCTATTTCAATCAGGATGGATTTATGAACATTTATTCTTTTTTGTAATCTAATACTATCATAATTTATTTTGTTATACAAATTTTTCCAGCTTTGCGCTTGAGATCTCTTTCAGATTGGCTCCTGTGTTTTTTTTACATATATCCGTTTTTGAAAAGCACTGCCTTACTTTCTAGTACTATAAGATGCTCGGGGATCATCTTGTATTTTCTCTACCCCAGGTGTGGAATCAGTCATTCCTCCAAGGAGCCCTGGTTTCTTTTATTGGATAACGGTATTTATAAACAAAGATCTAAGCCCTAGAGGTGCTTGTTGCTACTGGAATGTCACTGCTTCCAGTGACATTGGAATGTCACTAGACTTCTCAGTAAGCAGAACTGGAAAAAATATATATGTATGTTAACCCATGTATACAAATTTATCTGTATTTATTTCTCTATCTATCTGCATTGCATTCATACTGATATCTCTGATTCTAATCCAGCCTTCCCTCCTTGCTTATTTTGTAATTTCTTTGTCCAACATTAAAAACTTGGTTCTCATTATGTATATTTTGTAAGATCTTTCTGTTATCACTCAAGCTATTATCACATGTAGATAGCATGAAATGGGCATCTGAAAGCAGGACCAAAAACAGTAAAGATCTGAGTTTGATACACCTTAGTGATTGAGTTTTACTGGCTGGTCCAGTAACTCAAAGGAGAATTTTTTTTTTCGTAAGTTTCTTACTGAGAATGGCCAGTGTTTCAAATGCTTTTACCAAAGGAAACATGAGAATAGCTGAATTTATTCTGCCTTTGGTGGCCAGCAGCAATGTACTAGGATAAGTGTAGTTTTATTCTGATATATCTTAAAATGTATTATTTATGTTAAAACCACTATAGCATAAAATATTAAGCTATATAAGTACTATAAAAAACATCGGTGAATTTCACTAAAATCTGGGAAATTTTTTCTAACTATGACTCAAAATCTAGATACAAGTAAAATGACTAAATAAAAATCAAATTTGGGCATGTTGGAAAAAAATACCATAAGCAAAGACAAAGATAAAACACAAATTGTGAAAAATATCTGGAATATTTATCACAACAGACACATATTTCTAATATAAAAGGAACTTTAAAAATTGAGAACCAAGGTCCAAAAGTCCTGTAGAAACCTGAGCAAAAATCATGACTGGAGAATTCACAAAACAGATATTAAAATTATCAAATTCATTCACAATAATGAATATTTTAAAACTACACTGAGATATCATTTCTCACCCACCAGACTGGCAAAAAGTCAAGAGTTTATAAGACACTGTTGGCAAGGCTTTGAGGAACAGGTCTTACCATACATTGCTAGAGAAAATATTACTACAAGTATTTTCTGTTTTAACAAAGTACTGGAAACTACCCAAATGCCCATACATAGCTAATTACTTGAATGTACTGGGGTACATACACACAATGGAATACTAAACAGCTATAAAAATGAAAATGGTATCTATGAACTCATATAAAGTAATTTCTAAAACACATTAAGTGAGAAAAAGTACAAAAAAGTATATTGCATGCTACTTTTAGTGTAAGAAGGAGGGAATTAGGAAAGATGCACGTATCTGCTCACTTTTGCAAAAAGAAACACAGGAAGGATAAACTAGAAAAAATGCTAAACTGGTTTCCTCTAAAAGGTGGGGGGAGAACAGACTGGAAGGGTTAGGGGAGGGAATGATACTTCTCTGAATAAATTTTTTTGGAATAATTTAGACTTTAAAAACATAGTAAAGTTCTACACATTCAAAACATAAAATTAAATAAACTAGAGGGGAAAAAAGACATATGAACCTAACTATTGTTCAATTGAATAATATAATCAAACAAAAAGGAGAAAAAAAGTAACACAGGTAACTTTTGAACATAGGACTTTGACTGTAGACTTTGACTATTCTGGGGGAGGGGAGAATGCAAATGAATCTTAATTGGTTTTTTGCTAGATTTTTGGACTGCTATGCATGTTACAATTCTGAAACTTTTATATTTAATATGGAATTGAGAAAATAAGTAAATATATTCATGTTAGAAGACAGGAAAGGGGAAACACAGATATGGAATAGGGGACACAAAGAGGAACAGTGAACGATGGGATGGAATTGAAGGTATTGGTGTGAATTTCTAATACACACACACACACACACACACACACACACGCATGCACACATTTCCTACCTTTGTCCAATGAATTATAATTATATCCAAGTAGCCATAAGAACACCTGGTATACAGATCATGATTTTTAAGTATCATTCCATACTAAAAAGAATCAGGGTTCTTAGAGAAATGCCTGATTCCAAAACTAGGGTAGGGAGTACACAAGTTAAGAATAATATATGTCATTGTGCCAGAGAGGAAGTGTTCAAGAAAGAAAAAAATGATAGTGGTATGACAAAGGAAACAAAAGCCAGTTGGAATGGACTACCCTCAGTCAAATCTGAGACAATTTGAGAATCAAAGTAACTGATTACCCAATGAGTAAAATAGTAATCCATAAGTTCATATTGATAATTAAGTAGAAGGAAAGAAGGAAGGGATTCTAGTAATGGAAGTGGTTGAGTTGGAAAATCATCATTTTGTAATTATTGTTTAAAAGATTTCTTCTGAAAGTAATAATCAATGGATGCTAACTCAAGGTGCTGTTGAGTCTCCCTACAGGTAATTTATTAGTTGCAAGAAAAAAAATTATTCTCCACTGTGCAGTGGAGAACATGAGCAACTACATAACTGGATGATCTAAATTAACATCACCAATGAGGGGCAGACATGGGAGGCTCCTGATGTGTTTAATACTCTGAGAAGGATATAACGTCACTTAAACAATGTTCTAGCCAGGGATACATAACCTGAATTTAGTCATGAGGAAACAGCAGATAAACACAAACTAAGTGACAAGGTAAAATAACTTGTCTGTAGTCCTTTAAAAATGTCAGTGTCAAGACAAATAACAAAGCTGTAGAATAGTTTCAGATTAAAGGACACTTAACCAACATGACATCTGAATATAATACATGAACCTGGACTGGATTCTGGAGTGAAGGAAAAATTGCCATAAAGAACCTTATTGGACAGTTTGGAAAATTGGCATAAGGGCTGTAACTTAGGTAAAATATTTATGTCTATGTCAAATTTCTTGAATTTGGTAACTATATTATTGCATAAGAAAATATCCGTGTTCTTGAAAAGTGAAAACTGGGCATTAGGGACAAAAAGACAGGGGAGAAATGTATACATATGTGTGTGTTATATAACACATACATTTATATCAATACATTAGAGAAAGAGAGAAGATAATAAAACAAATGTAGCAAAATATCACAAACTTGTGAAATGCAAATCTATGTGGGAGTTTTCTACATTATTTTTGTAATTATGTTAATTTGAAACTATTTCAAGATAAAATTTTTAAAAAGCATAGCAATATCTCTGAAGGCAGTAAATATTTCAAAGTTGAATCTTTAAGTACAATCAGGTTTTATTGTTGCAAGTGAATGAATAGAGGTAATAAAATATGGAGCTGCAAAATTTTTCATCTCATTTGTCTTGAAAGCATCTTAGTTGAGCAGATATTAGTTTCATTGTGTTGCATAAATGAAATGCATTTTATCAAATATTATAGTACTAAGAAAACCTTACTGCTCTTTTTTAAAAATCTGAGCCTATCAAGCATTTTGAATGCATTACTAATCATCTTCTACTGAACTCCTTGTAAAATTGGGCTATTTTATGAGTTATTATTAAAATCAGCCATTTCCTTTATAGAAATTCCCTAAACAAAATCGTATCTATATTCTTTCAGCAAGTTTCTTTATAGCCCATTAATATCAAATGGGATTTCAATAATATATATTTATGTAAACTTGGATTTGAAATGTAAAGTGGTTATTTAAAATTCAGCCCAGATAGAAGAGAATAAGCAATAAAAGTTCTTCATTTTAGTACCCACTGATCTTACAGCCCCTGTAGACATGTTTTGTTTCTTTACACTTGTAGAAATATTTACTAATACTGCTAGTCTGAAACATATTTTTTCACTCAGGTTTAACATGAAATAAATCTACATCTAATTTCCTACGCAATTTCACATCCATCCTTGAACTCTTTAGGCAAAACACTCAGAGTAGGTATGTGCAGCCACTGAAAAAACAGATTTTGCTTTACACTTACTTCTCATAAATCTCACAGTTGAATCTGTCAGAAAACCACTTTTATGAAATAACTCAAAGTGGCAATTTTACATGAACAATTTCCTGACTAATCATTTTTAAGTAAAAGGAATTAAACATGCAAATATGAATCAGGAAGAAATAGAATTCCTGAACAGACCAATATCAAGCACTGAAATTGAAGCAGTAATAAAAAAAACTTTCTAAAAAAAAATGTCCCAGACCGGATGGTTTCACACCTGAAGTCTACCAGACCTACAAAGAAGAACTGGTACCTATTCTGCAGAAATTATTCCACATCATCTAAAAGGAAGGAATCCTCCCCAACACATTTTATGAAGTCAACATCATCCTGATACCAAAGCTAGAAAAGGACTCAACAAAAAAAGAAAACTACAGACCAATATTCGTTATGAATATAGATGCAAAAATTCTCAATAAAAACCTAGCAAATTGAATACAGCTGCTCATTAAAAAAAATAATATATCATGACCATGTGGGCTTCATCCCAGAGATGCAGGAATAATTCGACATACTAAAATCTATAAATGTAATTCACCACATAAACAGAAGTAAAAACAAAGACTATGTGATCCTCTCAATAGATGCAGAAAAAGCATTTAACCAAATTCAGCACACTTTTATGATAAGAGCACTTAACAAAATAGGCATAGATAGGACTTACTTCAAAATGATAAAAGCCACATATGACAAACCCACAGCCAACATCATACTGAACGGGAAAAATTGCAAACATTCCTGCTTAGGACTGTAACCAGACAAGGTTGTGTTCTATTACCACTTCTATTCAACATAGTGTTAGAATTTCTAGCCAGAGCAATCAGACAAGAGAAAGAAATAAAGGGCATCCAAATGGGGGAAGAAGAGGTCAAACTATTGCTCTTTGCTGACAATATGCTCTTATATCTAGAAAACTCCAAAGATTCTGCCAAGAGACTACTGGAATTGATAAAAAAATTCAGCAAAGTCTCAGGTTACAAAATCAATGTACACAAATCAGTAGCATTCATATGTACCAACAACAGTCAAACTGAGAACCAAATCAAAGACTCAATACCTTTCACAATAGCAAAAAATAAAATAAAATACCTAGGAATATATCTAACTAAAGAGGTGAAAGCCCTTTACAGGGAGAATTATGAAACACTGAGGAAGGAAGTAGCAGAGGATGTAAACAGATGGAAAACCATACCATGCTTATGGATCAGCAGAGTCAACATTGTTAAAATGTCTATACTACTCAAAGTGGTCTACAGATTCAATGCAATCCCTATTAAAATACCAACATCATTTTTCACAGATCTAGAAAAAATAATTCTATGCTTCACATAGAACCAGAGAAGACCCTGTGTCGCTAAAGCAACCTTAAGCAGAAAGAACAAATTGGGAGGCATCAATTTACCAGAATCCAAGCTATACTGCAAGGCTATAGTAACCAAAACAGCATGGTACTGGCACTAGAACAAGATATAGACTGATGGAATAGGACTCAGAACCCAGATGTAAAACCATCCTCATATAGCCATCTGATCTTTGACAAAACAGACAAAAACATACACTGGGGAAAAGAATCCCTATTCAATAAATGGTGCTGGGAAAATTGGATAGTCACATGTAGAAGACTGAAACAGGATCCACATCTCTCACCACTCACAAAAATTAATTTGCTGTGGATAAAAGACTTAAACCTAATGCATGAAACCATAAGAATTCTAGAAGAAAATGTTGGAAAAACTCTTACAGACATCAGCCTAGGCAAAGAATTTATGAAGAAGACCCCAAAAGTATCAACAAAAATAAATAATGGGACATGATCAAATTAAAAGGCTTTTGCACAACCAAAGAAAGTATCACTACAGAAAATAGACAACCTACAGAATGTGATAAAATATTGCATGCTATACACCCAATAAAGGGCTGATAATTAGGATCTATATAAAACTAAGGAAAATAAGCAAGAAAAAAAATCAAACACCCCATTAAAAAGTGGGCAAAGGACATGAACAGAAACTTTTCAAAAGAAGATAGACTAATGGCCAACAAATGTGAAAAAATGCTCAACATCTCTAATCATCAGGGAAATGCAAATCAAAACCACAATGAGGTATCACTTAACTCCAGTGATAACAGCTTTTATCAAAAAGTCCCAAAACAACAAATGTTGGCATAGATGTGGAGAGATGGGAACACTCATACACTGCTGGTGGGGCTGCAAAGTAGTACAACCTGCATGGAAATTAATATGTAGATACCTCAAAGAACTACAAGTAGAACTACCATTTGATCCAGCAATCCCATTACTGGATATCTACCCAAAGGATAAAAAACATTCTATAAAAAAGACATCTGCACTAGAATGTTTATAGCAGCACAATTTACAATCATAAATAGCTGGAAACAACCCAATACATAGGTGGATTAACAAAATGTGGTATATGTATGGAGTACTACTTAGCCATTACAAAAGATGAACTACCTATTATATTATCCTGGATAGAGCTGGAGCCCATTCTTCTAAGTGAAGTATCACAAGAATGGAAAACAAACACCACATGTGCTCATCATTAAATTGGTACTAAGTGATCAACACTAATGTGCACATATGGGAAGTAACATTCATAGGGTGTCGGGCAGGTGGGAGGGGGGAGGAAGGGATGGGTAAATCCGCACCTAACAGATGCAGTGCAGGCTGTCTGGGGGGTGGGCATCCTTGTTGGGTGGTGCAAAGGCAATGTATGTAACCAAAGTGTTTGTACCCCCATAATACTCTGAAATTTAAAATAATAATAATATTTAAAACTTTAAGTGAATTTTCAATCTGTGGTTTGTGTTCTTCTGCTGCTACTTGGTTTCAGAGGGATATCAGAATTGTTCTCCCCACTTAATAGCAATAAAGTTGAACCTCATTAGATTAAAAGAAAATAACTTCCAAAGTATTCACTAGTTAATAAAAATGTTTTATTAACTGTCTTAAAAAACATGCAAATATGAATGAAAACTTCTCTAACATTATTTAAGTCAAGAAAGAATCTCTTAGAATATTATGATCTGGGTCTGGTCCAAGTTTTCTGGATCACACAATTATTTGTTTTTTTCTGTTTCATTTTGTTTCCTTAGTCAACTATGCAATATATTTCCTGAGCAATTAGGGATGAAAAGTAAATACATCATTAAAGTAAATAGATTAGTGGTTACCAACAAGTATTTGAAGAATCAACTATTGAAATGTTATCCCATGGTCAATGCAATTTTCTAATGGAAAAATTATGCAAAGGATAATTTTGGTACTTGGCTCAAAAATTCAATTTATGGCAAACAACATCAAATTAAGTAAATTAGAATGAATTTATTTATAGCTTATTATGGAATTTTTAAATACATACAGAGCTCGTGAGAAAAATAGAATTAATGACAGTACACCTATCATCCAGTTTCAACAATGATCAATTTCTAGCCAGTCTGTTCTTATCCATACCTTCCCACCCGCCACCTCACTGGATTATTCACAAGCAAATCCAGACTCCATGTATTTCATCTGCAAATATTTATCATATATCTCTAAAAGATACAGGTTCTCTTTGACATCATCACCACAATATCATTATCATTCTAAAATAATTATTTAACATATGAAATATTAGGAGTAAATTTGTTTTTTTGTTTTGTTTGTTTAGAAACAAGGCCTCACTCTTGCCCAGGCTAGATTGCAGTGGCCCAATCATAGCTCACTGTAGCCTCCAACTCCTGGGCTGAAGAGATCTTCCCTCTTCAGCTTACCGAGTGGCTAGGACTACAGGTGTACACCACCATCCCCAGTTAATTTTTTTTTTTATTTTTTGTGTAGTATATTTAAAAAATACACTACATGTTTCTACTATATGCCAGGGACTATACTAAGCACCACCAATGTGAAAATGATAATTGCCCTAAAATGTTTGTCTTTTGAATAAATAGGTAGACATAATATGAAAGTTCTATGATACAGAAAATAAGGTCACATGCTTTCCTGTGGAGGGCAGAAGAATGGTATCTAACCCACCGTAGGATGAGAGTTTAAAGAGCAGAGAGAACTTCAAATAGGAGACACCTGTGAGAAGATGCAAATCACGTGCAGTGCTGTGCTACAGCCACCTCACACCAGCTTGCTAGATCCAACTTGCACATCTCTTCCCAACTTCACTTTCAGTTCCATCACACTGGTAACTTAGTCAGGGTGGGAGTATTTACACCACAGAAATAGGCAATTATCAGAGCTTTCCCTCCTGCCCCACAGAGAGCTAGCTGTTAAACATTTACAAGCATAGTGATAGGTACATGAAAGTGCTTTCTAGGTAGAGTGGGCAACTTCTACTAAGGCTTAGAGATGAGAAAGGACATTAAATAGTTAATTTATCAACAATATGAAGTAGACTTGGTGAGACCCTATTATCAGAACATAGGACATTCTTTTCTTAGATGTCTGTGGTTCACTCCCTATCTCCTTCAAATCTTTACTCACACATCACTTTCTCAATGATGACCATGCTGACCACCCTATTTAAAATCACAAATATCCCTGCAACATACCACCCTGGTCACCCTTACCCAGCTCCATTTTATCCATAGCTCTCATAACTTTCTAATTTCTTTTTCTTCTCACTCCCCAGCTTGGAATGTAAGTTTCATGAAGATAAAGATTTTCTTTCCTCACCATAGTTTCCCAAAGTCTTGTATTATGCATGGCATATGGTAAGTGTTGAATGAATGAATGAATCAATCAACCAAATGAATATATGATATATAATTCCCACCTTGACTGAGGCTACAAATTTGACCATTGAGCTAGGTAGTATAAGGAGGGGGGCAATGTACAGAGCCTATCATTTAAAAGGATCTATCTGCAAAGTACCAAATAAAGTGATAGGTTCTTTACTTAACTCATTTAATACACACATCAACACTGCATAATAAGTAACTATTATAATTTCAGTGATAATGAAATTGGGAGTCAGATTTAAGTAGCTAGCTCAAGATAATGGAACAATCAATCATAGATCAGAAATTCAAATCCTGGTATGTCTGAGCTGGGTACCTAGCATTTTTTACTAAGTATATTACATTACCTCCTGAGTTTCTATCCAACACGCATTCTACCGTAAATTTAATTTGAAGATCAACATCACACATTGTAGGTTGCATTCCCTGAGAAACACTATCTGAATCTCTGAGATTTGTTTTCGGGTGGTGTGTTTCAGAGGGTGCTCAGGAGCAACACCTGTTGGAGTGAAGAAAGCAGGACTGAACAGAGGGAGAAATTGAGCTATGATGTAGTTGTAACAGAGGTCTCTCAGCCTATTCTACCAGAGATTATGGAGTACATGGCCCTGCAAAGTTGTTCTAATTAAGGGTAGGGGACCAAGCCTTGGTACTCTAGTATCAGTCAGTCATTGTATGCAGGGAGGGAGTATAACCTGAAGCCCTGGAGCAAGACAGCTTCCTTTCAGCAAAGGTAATGCTTGAGAGGGACTCTGCTGTGAGCTCATAGCAATCAACACTCTAGAAAGTCCAGGGAATGAGTATGTCCTATAGAGGAATCGGGTGGCAAACCTCAGTATCTATTATGTGACCAGATTAATATTATTTTGACTACTCTCAAAAATGCTGCAGACTTTAAGCAAATTCAACTCATTTAAAAATACTTTAAAATGCAATAATGAAAAAAAGAAGGGGAAAATAAAAGCCAGTATTTAAGTATAAGAACTCAAAATAATTACCAAATTGCAAATTTAAGATTTAAAAAGGGTATTGAGTCCTTAATTTGGTTCTCCGTTTGACTGTTATTGGCATATATGAATGCCTCTGATTTGTGTGTGTTGATTTTGTATCCTGAGACTTTACTGAATTCATTGATCAA
>JAQIFY010001895.1:0-13806 GCA_028533085.1 Varecia variegata | reverse complement strand
GTTTACATTAGAGTTCACACTTGGTGTTATACATTCTATGAGTTTTGACAAATGTATAAAGACATGTATCCATTTTTACAGTGATCATACAGAATAGTTTCACTGCCCTAAAAATCCCTTGTGGGCTCTCCCCATATTCATCACTCTCTTCTCTAACCCCTGGCAAGTGCTAATCTTTTTACTGTCTCCATAGTATTGCCTTTTCCAGAATGTCGTATGTTGGAATCATACAGTATTTAGCCTTCTCAGATTGGCTTCCTTCACCTAGTAATATGTATTTAAGTTTTCTCCATGTCTTTTCATGGTTTTATAGCTTATTTGTTTTTAACACTGAATAATATTCCATTATCTGGATGTACCAATTTACTCATCTCCTGTAGGACATCTTGGTTGCTTCTAAGTTTTGGCAATTATGAATATAGCTACTGTAAACATACATAGGCATCTATTTGTGTAGACATACATTTTCAGCTCATTTGAGTAAATATCAAGGAATGCAATTGCTGGATCCAATAGTAAAAGTATGTTCAGTTGTGTAAGAAACTTCCAGACTGTCTTCCAAAGGGGATATACCATTTTGCATTCCCACCAGCAGTGAATAAGAGTCCCTGGTCTGATAACTCCAACGTTCCTGCCATTTCTGACATTGTTTCTGATGCTTGTTCAATCTCTTCAAACTGTTTTTTGCCTTTTAGTGTGTCTTGTAATTTTTTGTTAACAGTCAGGCATAATGTACTAGGTAAAAGGAAGTGCAGTAAATAGGCCTTTAGTAATGTAGTGGTCAGGTGTGGCTGGGGGAGCATTCTATCACCCTATGACTAGCTCTCAGTCTTTTGGTGAGCCTGTGCCCTGGGCTCAGACTTCACCAGTGCTTTTCAGTACCCTCTCCTTAGGTGGAACAAGATGGCTGGACGGGGCTGAAGTAGTGTATTTCCCTCTCCCCACATGGAAGGCTAGTGGTGCCTGGAATTGAGGACTCTTTTCCTTTGCCCTCATGGAAGGTTAGAGGGAGCTAGAGTTGGGTATTTCCCTCCTCCCACATGGAAGGCAAGAGCCACCTAAAACTGGGTATTTCCCCTTCCCCCAGATATATTAGGCCCTGATCAAAGCCGAGCATGTTAGGGTCTGCTCAATAGTTTTTCCTGAGAACAGGCCTTGTTGAGAAAAACAAAATGGTATGTTTTATTTCAAAATGGTTCATTTTCTCCTCTCCTGCCAGAATCAGGTACAGTTGTCCACACTGAGCCTCCAACAGTTCATCAATTACAGTTCAGGTTTTCCTGCCTCTTAATTGATTCCTGCAAAGGTTTCTGTGATTCTCTGTATCTGCCTCTCTGTCTCTCCAATTTTGGAGGCAGCCCTTTGTTCTGTGACCTCACTTACCTGATGGATCTATGCAGACTTGTTGATTTTTCAATGTTTTCCTTTTTATTTGTTAGCATAGACTGGCAACTTCTGAGCTCCTGACATGCCATACCAGAAACTGCAAAATTGTGATTTTTATCGTTGTTCCCAAGGTGGTTGGTTGGTCCTAATTTACTAATTCATAAGAACCAACATTGCCTAAGACCAGTTTGTTGACTTGTTTTACTTTTCAGTGATGGGTATATTCATTCTGCTTCCTGAAGTAATCTCTTCTCTATATATTTGGTAAAATATGTAGTATTCCAAAGGTTGCTTGTTTATATGAAATTGGAGCAATGGGTCTTCCCTTGCATAGTTCATCCCATTTGTAGAATAGCCAGAGTTAACAAAATAGTAATTGAAGTCTTTAAGGAAAAAAGAAAAAAATCACAATCAATAGAGAAAGGCACAAAACCAGTGTTTGGATTAGATAAACTCTATGTAATTTGGTGTTTTTCTTGTGATATTGAGGGCCCAGCTGCAATTAGAAAGTAGGGATTTCTACTATGTGGATCAGCATGGATATGTGGCTTCTTTCAGCGCCATGAAAGTAGGAATTATACAGCGTGAGGTCAGTAGTCCAGAGCCAAGGAGAGTCCAGGATACCAGAAATACAGCTAACCTAAAATCAAAACCTGGCAGAATGACCACAAAGCCACAAAGAAGTTGTAGATGAGAACACAAAGTACATTCTATAGCAATTAGGAAGTAAAAAAGATACAAATATTTTAGAGTGAGTTAGCCTTCAGTGTAAAAGAAAGTATAGATTGACTGTTATTCCTTGCACAGAAATATAAGATTTCCAGATTAATTACCAAAAGTCAGTGAGTTATTTTCCATGTTAACCCTGAGGTTTGGAATGAAGTAGGAAAATAGGTAATTGTTAAGTTTCTAGGTGTGCTTTGCTATTTGATGTCAGTTAATGTTTCATTATTGGTCATAGCATATATAATGATTTTAATCTGCATAATTCTTCAGTTTCTCTTTATATGTGAGTATAAATCTAATAAAGTGAGATTATCATCTTGCAGATCAATATGAATCCTCTCCAGTCCTTATTTTCATTCCTATCACCCACTTCCAACATCTCAAATTTCAGTAACTGATGCAAACCACAAAGAATGTTCATATTCTTTTAAAACATTGTTCTAAATAATGAATTTCAGCACATATATTGTCCTAGAATTCTAGTTTTTTTCTTAGAGTTTTTTTATATGTACAGTAGTCCCCCCACCTTACCCATGGGGATACGTTCCAAAATCCCCAGTGGGTGCCTGAAACCCTCCACGTAGGTAGTGCTGAACCCTATATATTCTGTTTTTCCTATGCATACATACCTATGATAAAGCTTAATTTATAATCTAGGCACCATAAGAGATTAATAATAATAAATGATAAAATAGAACAATTATAACAATATACTGTAGTAAAAGTTGTATGAATGTGGTATGTCTCTCTCAAAATAGCTTATTGTACTATACTCATCCTTCTTGTGATGATGTGCAACGATACAATTCTACATGATAAGATGAAGTGAAGTGAACCATGTAGGCACTGTGATCTAGCAGGCTAACATTGATCTTCTGTATTCCTGAATCTGTATAACCATCCCTTACATAGAGTAAATAGCTTGATGTCACTTGTTTTAGGAGATCCCTTGCTGAAGTCTTCATATAGGCTCAACACTTTCTGGTGCAGCATTTTGTCATTAATTGGAACGCTTTTCTGTTGCTGTCTTCCACCCACAAATGTAAGGCTTTTTCCATCTTAACTGAGCATTGTCATGCACTGGGGCTGTAACTTTTGCAGATTGAGATGTAGTAGCAAAACCAGCATGAATTTCTTTTTCCTTCTTTACAATTTCATGGGAAGATTTGCTTTTACCATAGATCTTAGCCACCTCAGCATATGATTTTTTTTCTTATTAAGTTAAGGACTTTCACCTTTTCACTTAAAGGAAGCATTTGACAGCTCGTCTTTGGTATATCTGAATTTTTAGCATTACTACTCTTGCATTTTGGGGGCATTGGTAAGTAAAATAAGAGTTACTTGGACACAAACACTGTAATATAGCAGCAGTCAATCTGATAACAAAGACAGCTACTAAGTGACTAGTGGGCAGGTAGCACATACAGTATGGACATGCTGAGCAAAGGTATGATTCACATCCCAGGTGAGACTGAGCAGGATGGCTGGAGATTTCATCATGCTACTCAGAACAGCATGCAATTTAAAACTTATGAGTGGTTTATTTCTGGAATTTTCCATCTAATATTTTCAGACAAGTTTTGAACATAGATAACTGAAACCACAGAAAAGGAGGGACTACTGTAAATGATTTTAGAGCTATATAATGGTATTTTTTCCTGTTTTATAGGCCATAATGAGTGAATCAACAGAGTTTGAGGAAAGAAGTGCTATCATATCTAAAAAATGGGAGCATGACCTGAAATCACTGAAAGAGCAAAATGAAAAACTATTTAAAAACTACCAAACTTTGAAGATCACCCAGGCATTTGGTGCCCATGTTAATAATCCCAACACACAAGACAGTAAGAATCCTCATGTTACATCAAGAGCTATACAACTAACCACAGAGGTACATAATTTTTATAAGATATCTTCAATCTTCAGCTTCATCATGGAGTTCAGAGCAAAATTATATTATTGAATATACTTATTAAGGAATGAGAACAACACTTTCATGTATGTGATGGTCTTGTTTTTTACATACAGTTCTACTGTGGCTGTCATTCAACTGAACTAACGATAAAGCTAGATATCATGTAATCTCTTCCCTTTGGACTACAAAAGAGAAGTAAACTGTAGCTTGATTTGATTATTAAATTTATACAATATAGTTTAAGTTACTACTGCTTTAGGTATTATTATCATACATTATAAATTTTCTAAATCATGTGACTTTGTATTAAACTGTAGTCTGTGTCTGTATGCAGAACAAATAGTAGCTTGGAAAGAAATAGCAACCTAGCTTTTCTCTAATTATCATTAGTGTCTTTATTTTTTATTTTTATTTTTTTATATATATATTTTTAGCTGTCCATATAATTTCTTTCTATTTTTAGTAGAGATGGGATCTCACTCTTGCTGAGGCTGGTCTCAAACTCCTGAGCTCAAACAATCTGCCAGCCTCGGCCTCCCAGAGTGCTAGGCTTACAGGCATGAGCCACCTTGCCCAGCCTTCTAATTATCATTAGTGTTTTTAATATTGCTTAATGTTATAATCACAATAAAAATGAAAGAGGCTAAAAATATAAAAAAAATTGTCAGTACATGATTTGAATAATCCAAATACTTTATTAACTACCTTTACTTGAAAGTTATAAACATAAATTGACTCCGTGGGGAATCCAAGAGTAAATTATAATTTATCATTTTTACCAAAATAAATACTTGTAATAAAACATTAACCACTAGTTTAATTGTTAATTACCAATGAAAACTAGGAGATCACTACAATACTACATAGTTTTTTGATTTGCTGATCATTATAGAACTCAGCTGGCAGAGATAAAATAGAGGAAAGGTGAAATCCATCTACCAAAGTAATAATGTAAAGAAGCAAAAGAAAATTCCATCTTCAGTGACCCAAGAAAATATCCTAACAGATAATAAAATATATGCCACTATAATTAGACCAGTTTGGTAATGATGCAGGAGTAGACAAGTAGAGCAAGGGAACAGAATAGAGCGTTTGGAAGTACACGCAATAAGGATGGGAATTTAGTACAGGTATAACAGTACTAAATAACAGTATCATTCAACTCACTGGGAAAAAGATGGTTTACTTAGTGCATGATTTGATACAACAGGCTAGCCAACTGGAAAAAAATAAGACTGGATGCCTATCTCACTCATTAAACAAAAATAAATTCTAGATAGGCCAAAAAGAAACAGACATTTTGCCAAAAAAATTAAAAGTGTGTGTGTATGAATAATCTGATAAACATGAAAAATCCAGGTGGTTAAGTTTATTCCAAGTTAATTTATACTTGCAAAAAACTAGAAACAACCCAAACATTCAACAGTAGGTAACTGATTAAATAATTTATGATACCTTCATGAAATGAGATTCTGTGTGTCAATGAAGACAAAAAATATGAACGATTTACGTGTTGATAATAGAAAGATATGGAAAATATGTTGTCAAGTTAAAAGCAGAACTGTAGTATATTGTGTGTATTACTGACTTTAAAACTATATATTCATATATGTTTAAGTACAGATAGAAAATTTCTAGAAGGATACTCTTGAAATAGTGTATTAGTCATTGCTTTAGGGTCAGCTGAGGATCTGAGACTGGGGAAACTTATTCTTATGTACTTCTTAATATTTTCCACATATTTGTATTTTTCCCTTTAAGACTAATAAAAATGAATGGAAAGGGATGTTACAGGTATTACTTTGGAGAGTCAATTAAGAAATGTAATCGTTAAGTCATGTTCACCTAAAATGTGAGTGCCTGTTGAATATGCTTAACACTCTGCTAACCAGTAAATAGCATAACCATTGTGCTATATTCATCTGCATGGTTTAAGAATTTGTGGACAGGTTATAATGTAAAATTTTGGCATTTTTTTTTAAACCAAAAATCTTTTTTTTTTTTTGAGACAGTCTCGCTCTGTTGCCCAAGTTAGAGTGCCATGGCGTCAGCCTAGCTCACAGCAACCTCAAACTCCTGGGCTTAAGCAATCCTTCTGCTTCAGCCTCCCAAGTAGCTAGGACTATAGGCATGCACCACCATTCCTGGCTAATTTTTCTATATATATATATTTTTAGCTGTCCATACAATTTCTTTCTATTTTTGGTAGAGATAGGATCTCGCTCTTACTCAGGCTGGTCTCGAACTCCTGACCTTGAGCTATCCTCCTGCCTCGGCCTCCCAGAGTGCTAGGATTACAGGCATGAGCCACCTCACCTGGCACAAAAATCATCTTTTAAATGAAGGAAATAGCATGCATATAGATTGACATTTGGCCTTTCTTTTCTATTCTTTGTTAATGCAATCTTTGAAAAATTCATAATACCTAAATGTGATCGTCTTAGTCTCAAGTTTGTGCACTGTGATTCTGATTCTGTCTTCATGATAGACCTTATGAATGTGTGCTTTTCTAATAGAAAATTCAGGAGTTGGAAACTTCACTACGTGAAGCTAAAGAAGGTGCTATGCATAAGGAAGACAAGATTATAAAGATGCAGAAAGAGCTTGAGGTGACTAATGACATAATAGCAAAACTTCAAGCCAAAGTTAATGAATCAAATAGATGCCTTGAAAAAACAAAAGAAACAATCCAAGTACTTCAGGTAACTTAAACTTATTTTATAAATAAAAGTTGTTGGTTTTTTTCACCTATTGAATGTGACAAATAATTTGGTGCTGTGTTCTTCCCTTTCACCACAAATTCTTATTATACCTATGTGTGTCTGAAGTTCAATACTCAAGCTTGAAAAAAGGAAGTAACTTAATTAGAAATGAAATGTAATATTGTCATATAAAATATTGCTTTTATATGCTAGAAAAATAAATTTTTTTTTACAATGGACAATTTAATGAACTAAAAATAAATACAATTTTAACAGTGTTTGTTTTTGAATGCGAATTCACATTATTCTTAGAATCGGCTGCTTGTCACCCTTTCCTTACCTGCCCAGCCCAAATTGAGCCCTGAGGTCTAATCAGGTGCATCTGTATATCACTAAAATTAGTGATGTGCTAGCAAAATAGTTTGCATTATAAAACAAAAAGCAAAAGATCTGAACAGCCACCTCACCAAAGAAGATATGTAGATAGCAAATAACCATATAATGAGTTGCCCCACATCATATGTCATCAGGGAACTGCAAATTAAAACAACAATGAGAGCCACACCTACTAGAATACTAAATTCCAAAACACTGACAACACCAAATTCCTGTGAGGATGGGGAACAACAGGAACATCATTCATTGCTGGTGAGAATGCAAAGTAGTACAGCCATTTTGGAAGACAGTTTGGCCGTTTCTTACAAAACTAAACACATTCTTACCATATGATCGAGCAATTGTTCTTTGTATTTACTCAAATGAGTTGAAAACATAGTTTACACAAAAGTTGCATGTGTATGTTTATAGCTGCTATATTCATAATTGCCAAAACTTAGAAAAAACCAAGCTGTCTTTCAATAGGGTGAACGGATAAATAAACTGCAGTATATTCATGCAATGGAATATTATTCTGTAATGAAAAGAAATGAGCTATCAAACCATAAAAAGATGTGGGAGAACGTTAAATGTGTATTGCTAAGTGAAAGAAGCCAATCTAAAAGGGCTATGTACTATATGGTTCCAAATATATGACATTTTGGGAAAGGCAGTGAACACTGTAAATAGATTAGCTATTACCAGGGATTAGTGAGGAGTGGGAGGGATGAATAGGCAGAGCACAAGAGATTTTTAGGGCAGTGAAACTAACCCGTATGAGACTATTAAATATAATGATGGACATGTCATTATACATTTGTCAAATGTATAACAAATAAGAAGCCCTAATGTAAACTATGGATTTTAATTATGTAATTAATAATATCTCAGACTTAGTTCATTACTTGTAACAAATGTACCATACTAATGCATGATGTTGATAATAGGGAAAAGGGCTAGGCACAGTGGCTCACACCTGTAATCCTAGCACTCTGGGAGGCCGAGGCAGGAGAATCATTTGAGGCCAGGAGTTCAAGACCAGTCTGAGCAAGAGCAAGACCCTGTCTTTACAAAAAATGGAAAAATTAGGTGGGCAGTCTGAGCAAGAGCGAGACCCTGTCTTTACAAAAAAATGGAAATATTAGGTGGGCATGTTGGCACACCATGTTGTCCCAGCTACTCAGGAGGCTGAGGCAGAAGGATCGCTTGAGCCCAGGAGTTTGAGGTTGCAGTGAGCTATGAGGATGCCACTGCACTCCAGCCCAAGTGACAGGGTGAGACCTTACCTCAAAAAAGGAAAGAAAAATGAAGAAAAAGGGATGAGGACAGGAGTATATAGGAACTCAGTATTTTCCATTCAATTTTTCTGTAAACCTAAAATTGCTGTAAAAAATAGTCTATTTTTTTTTTAATTTTGTACACACACATATACTCTGCGTGGAAAGTAGATATATTTATATCACTAGGTTGGACTGTCTTTTGCTACAAAATATACCCAGTAGTGCTTTGCTTTGTGACTTGAATTCAGTTCTGCCTTGATATTTACGTTGCTCTTCTGACATCTTTCTGTTTAATTTCTGTTTAATTCCTGATTTACGTTGGTCCACCCATTTCATTATTTTTGAACTGTTTCATGTTGTAGGTATATCATTTTCTAATGGGGAAAAAATTTTCATTTTAAGAAATAAAAGTCATATCTATACATATTAGCTTCAAATATAATTCATATCAAATAGTTATTATCATTCAGTTAAAATTCATGCCTTTCCTGTTTTTCATATATTTGGAGTTGCTTGCCATTTCAAAACATTCTTATTATAGCAAAGGCAGCTAACTACTCTTTAACAATGGAGAAATTGAAACTGCTCTAATAACTATTTTATTTTTATTTTCTCTAAAAAATTAGGACAAAATTGCTCTAGGATCTAAGCCCTATAAAGAAGAAATTGAAGATCTGAAAATGAAGCTGGTGAAAATTGACCTAGAGAAAATGAAAAATGCCAAAGAATTTGAAAAGGAGTATGTCTTTGCCTTAACTCAATGTGGCTTTAATAGCTTAAATTTCCATTGTAAATTACATAAATCTCTTTGATTAGTTAACTATTTAAAATACAATTTAAATATTGTTGCTTTTTTTAAAAATACATAGATTTTTTAACTTATTAAATTCTCATTACATATGCAAAGTTTTTAAAAATAAGCACAATTCTGATCAATTAACACACAGTGTCTTTGAATGCTGCTTCTTTAATCATGTAAAACAACTTTAAAATGGCTTTTTTATGCTTGAAAGTGGTGTTAACCTTTATGTGTCTGGGGGGGAGGTCTTTAGCAGTTTGACTAAGGTTTCTGCTGTTTCTCTTAATTTCATTTGTTCTTCCTGTTGTGTTTTTCTGTAAAAGTTATATTTCCTTTTAGTTTATGGATGCCTAGGGCCCAAGAGCATGTCTTCTTCTTATTGATTTATTTATACATAGCATTGTGCATGATAGCATAGCCTAAATTTCTATGTGGTATAGCATAAGGAAGAGAACATTAAACAGAGAGTCAAGAAAACTAAATTAGAAATCCATTCCCATTTATTAATGCATCACCTTAAACCATATAATCTCTCTGGTCCTCACATTCATAATCAGTAAAAAGAGAGGTTTATATTAGAGGATTTGTTAAGATGTCTTCTGGCTCCTAACACTTCATTCTTCCTGTAAATCTTGAATAAATATTTAATAATCACCTCTAATTCTGCCCCAAAAGTAGCACCGTGAATCTTCATGCTGTCTAACCAGACTTCCATTGATAAGACCTATTGATTTTAATGAAAGGTATACCTATTAGTTTCTTAATTATAAAAAGCAATTTTACTTATAGAATAAAGCCAGCAGATACTTTCATAGTAGTTAAGAAAGGCAGAAAGTCTTATAACTTATCATTTATAATTAATGCCTAAACCAACAATTCATAAAATTTCTCTAATGGGGCACAATGATCAGAATTTGACCTTTGACTGTAGCACTTTAGACCAGAGCTCCAGTCAGGGTTTGCCTTCCTGACAATGTAGAAATGAAACTGCTTTTTCTCTTTCATGTTTTATTAATTGTACCTTTAAGATGTTTCCTGGACCCCATGGTAACAGCTCAATTATTTGTTTTATGGAACCCCCAAATATAATTTTGTTCAATATCCAATTAATAGCTCTTGGGCCTCCAGAAATTTTAAAAGAACTGGTTTTCAATATTAAGAATATTGGACTATCCCTATAACTAAACAAACTACTTCTAATTTAATGACGTTACAGCCATAAAGGACATGATACCAGAGAGATATCATGAGGGCCTATCTACTGCAGCTGATGGATATTACATCAATATGCTGTATTTGAAAATTCTTGACAGCAGTTCTGTTTATTCTCCCATAAAAAATTAGTTCCATATTTTTATCATTTTTGTTAGAATTACTTCTACAAAATCCACCTTAGAATATCAAAAAGAAGTTATAAGGCTACTGAGAGAAAATCTTAGAAGAATTCAACAGGCCCAAGATACCTCAAGTAAGTATAAAATGCAGATATTTTCAGATCCTTTCCATTTTACTTCTCAACACACTTAAGAGTTTGAAGACTGCTATTATATATGTGACATTCAAGAGAAAACCTAAGTTAACCACTAATCTATTTTTCACATGAATTTATTGGAATCACATTTATCTTGTGACTGACATCTCCTTAGTTTATTATAATCTCAAGTGTTTATCCAGTATAGATTATTGAAAAGTATATGAATTCTACTTTTGCGTTATCATATTTTTACATATTAATGAAGATACCTTCAATACTATAAAAGAATGACTTAATCAAAGTGGAAGTACCCTTCCTAATAAAAATCAAACACATGTCTTAATAGGTTTTAATTTTATGCAACTAATAAATTATAATCAGTGTGCAGTAAGAACAAATAATTATTAGTGTTCTTGAAACTAAAAATACCAAGTTAATATGTGCTTGCAAAACTCTGCAATTTATCTAAATAGACTTTTTAGATCTAATGGTCATGTTTCTGCTTAAACATTTCTCAAACTATCTTTTTCCATATTTCTGTCTGTTGGGTCTTATTTGAAAAGAGAATGCTGAACAGTGCTTGGGATAGCTTTGTGTAGTACAGTAAGCACTGAACTAAAAGTCAGGCACAGCCCTCACTTAATGGCTATGTGAAATCATGGGATCAGCTTATAAGCATATACATATATATACTTGTTATAAAGATCAAGCCAAAAGTTGTGTGTGAAAGCACATTGAAGATTCTAAATGAAAAGCAAAATATAAGATGATATTTGCTTTTATTATTATCTACTAATTAAAAAAAATAGAGATAGTGTGAAAGATGTTGCCTAGTACCTATTGTAGCTTAAACTTTTCCTAGTGTCTATTGCAGGACAATCACAGCTCCTATCTGGAAAACTTCAAGGGATAAAAGCAGAAGTGAGGATTCTTTGTTACAGAAGGGTCAGGACACTTACTCTTAATTAGCTGACTTTCAGGTACATAGTATACCTAAATTCAAAATAAAATGAACAGCAAGCATCTACATACACACACACACACACCCTACCACTCTTGTGAATTGTTGGTGCCCCAATGGATTATTCCACTTTATAAACACCTCACATTTTTATGCAACTGTACCTACAATTTACAAACACAGTCTATTATGTTGCTTTTACACATGTAGTATAGAATGCTTAATAATATATGCTTCCATATCATACTAAGGTTTATTAACAAGTATGTATTGAATACTTAAAGTGCAGTGAATGACCGGGGGTGGACCACACACACAAGCACACACTGGGTTATAACACGCCCTCCAGGTGAGCACTGATACAGAAGGTAGATCAACGAAGGACAACTCTAACAGGGGAGGATTGCTACTGGTGCAGTCAAGATGAAAGATCTTAGTGAGCTAGATATTGTAGTGGAATTGGTTGAGATAGATTCTAGAGATATTTAGAATTGATGATCAAATAGGCAGGGTAGGTGAGGTAAAAGGAAAAAGTCAAGGGTGACTTCCAGGGAGGGACATGGTGGTTAAGGTGGTTGGGTTTTTATAGTGGCTTATTGTACTTAGTAATATTTCCTTTATTTTGAACTTTGAAAATAATTGAAATTATCATCTATTTGTGTATTTGCCTCCCACAGTAGTATCAGAACATATTGATTCTCAGCCTTCAAATAAACCCTTAACCTGTGGGGGTGGCAGTGGCATTGTACAAAACACAAAAGCTCTTATTTTGAAAAGTGAATATGCAAGGCTACAAAAGGAAATTTCTAAATTAAAGCAGCAAAATGAACAGGTAACAAAGCAAATGAATGAACTGCTAAGGTAAGATATGTTTACATGATATAGATATTATGCTTATGGCTATAATATATGTGTAGGGGCATAGTATGTATACACACTTTTGCAAGTGGTAACCATTCACACATTATGGAGAAAGTAATTTTTAGAACTCAGGTAGTAAATGTCTTTTAAAAAAAAAATAAGAATATGGTAGCACCATTCCCAATGTTTGCTATCGATCAGCTGACCTATTTTTAACTAAGCCAGGAACCAGGAAATAAACAAAGACCTTTGAGAGGGCAGCTGAAATACATCACAAGTTCATATACCCAAGCCAGTGAGGCCTTACTCAGAGAAGAACCCCTTAAGTACATTATCATGGCCTTTTGACTTTATAAACAGATCTCACAAATTTAACTATTTGGCTTCTACCTCCATGAAAGATCTTTGTGCCAAGCACTCTGCTAATGGTACAGTAGAAGACAAATAGACATTCAATAATTTTATAAATAGCTGATTGTTTGCAATGAGTGCTATTAAAATGAGCAAAAAACAAATCCCCAAAAGACATTCTAAAAGGATGCTACTGTGAAAGAGGGATCTAACATTACCTAGGTGTTGGGGAGGAGGGGTGGTCATCAGGAAACTAATATACAAGCAGATCTTATTTTACTGCACCTCGCTTTATTGCACTTTGCAGATATTGCTTTTATTTATTTATTTTTTTTTTACCACTTGAAGGTTTGTGGCAACCCTGCATGAAGCAAATGTATTTGTGCCATTTTTCCAGGAGCATGTGCTCACTTCATATCTCTATCAGCATTTTTTAGCCATGAGTATTTCTTATTAATGTATATGCATTGTTTTTTTAAGATATAATGCTATTGCACACTGAATAGACTATAGTGTAAATATAAACTTACATATACACTAGGAAACCAAAAGTTTTGTGTGACTAGGTTTTTTGCTGTGGTCTGGCGCTAACCTGCAATATCTCTAAGGTATGCCTATATAAGAATAGATCTGAAAAATTAGTGGAAATTAGGTTAGATGAGAGAAGAAGAGGGGTAAACCTTCAAGGCCAAAGGAATAGCATATGCACAGGCTTTGAGTCAGGAAGAATAACCAGTAGTGGGGCTGATAGACATCCACTGTGGCCAGGTGTAGAGAGTGAGGCAGAGTAAGGATGAGATTAGGTGCCAGAGGTAACTGGATCCAGATCACACAGGCCCTTCTAGGTCATTCAGAGGATGTTTGGGTGTTCTCCTAAATGGAATGGGAGGATGACCTGCACTGGGGGGTTTTAAGCTGAGGGCCTAATGAGATCATATGGCATCTTTGGCTCCTGGAGCATCATAGGAGAACCTGA
>JAQIFY010001894.1:0-13806 GCA_028533085.1 Varecia variegata | reverse complement strand
TAGGGCTACAGAGCTGCAAAGACAACAGAATGTTCAGCCAGTGCAAGTCTGTTAGACTCAGGTTAGGGCCCTGGTTGGGAAACTCTGGGACTCTGAAACATAGGTTTCATGATGGGGACATCTGGCTAGATATCCTTTAAGATTATATGGCTCTTTCAAATCCCCTTAACCCTCAGAGTCTGCAGAGCTGGCCTTTTTTTCCCCTGTAAAAAGCTAGCATTCTCACATGCAAGAAGATAGTGCAAAGTTATCTCCTACACAAAGCAACAGATAGCTCCATCAGAAGTTGCTCCTACCTCCTGTCCAGCCAATAACTGGGGTTAAACCCCACTATGACCCAAGTGGGTATATGATGAGTTTGATAAGGGATAAAATAGATTACACCACAAAAAGCTTCAAGAATTTTAGGTAGCATGTACAGCCAGCCGGAACCTGGAGAGTACCCACTGGGTTGGATTTCTGTGGTCTTTATTTAGGAGTCAAAACATAAACTGACTTGACTTGAGGGCACTTTCTTGGGCTATGAAATTTAACCCCCTGTCAGAGGTCTTAGGAGAGAAGGAAAACTTATAAGTAGGGTACCTCTTAGAATTCGGGAGAAAGCAATGCCCCGTGATGAGTGAAATTGAAATGACTGAGTTGCCATGTCAGGCAGTGGAGACGGAGCAGGGAAGTGAACGAACTGGAATGGATCTCTTAAATGAGGCCAGAAGACTTGCCAGAGGATCGTGTGCCACAGTAGGGTCCCGGGGACACACTGTACATGAAGAACATCAGAAATGCATTGGTGAGAGGCGCACCAGCATCACTGAGAGAAGTCCAGTGGGTCCAGTGGTGGCTCTCTTCTGCAGGCCAGGGATGATGAGAGAAGAGGCAGCCGTGAGTCCAGATCATTAGTAGCAGTGAGGATGATGGGGTCCTAATGTAGTAGAGGGCAGGTGGCAGTGCTTAACCATTACAAGCCAGGGACAAGGGCAGGGGAGCAGCCCAAGGCAGCTTGACCTGGAGTGAGTGGTAGGGATAATGAATGGAACACAGTACCTCAATGAGAATGCTGCTTAATACATACAATCAAAAGAAAGAATAGATGAGCAAGAGTCGGCCATGGAGGGGCAGGTGCACCACACAGATCTCCTTCAAGAGCGAGCCTGCCATAAAGAGTGCAGTTAGCTGTAGTTGCCTTCAGTGTCTGCCTCAACCATTAAGCCGAGGCCAAACACTACCTGGCCAGCTGTCAGTCATTGACTGAACATGGTAGTGGTACAGGGGCTTGCCATTCCTGACCAGTGGGGGCAACTCCTCAAGCAGCCTTTGCCCCACATCTCCCTGCTTTGGCACGCTGAGCTGCTCTCAGTCTGAGGCCCCTCCTCTCCAGCCCTCTTTCTTCCCCCTCTCCTTTCACACGGCACACCTATATTGAGGTTTGAAAGTTTTCCTTGCGTACTTGTGCTCTCTCTCCTCTTTACCTTTCTCCAGCATTACCCACTCCCCAACATCTCTTGCACTTATGACTCTGCTTTGATATCTGATTTCTAGAGGACCCAGCCCACACATAATGGCTTATGCAGTAACTCTAGCAATTCAAACATATGGAAGTAATGGTAAGCATAAGGATTGTAGAGCTATTTGGATTTTGTTAACCAAGATAGAAACCTTAAATGACAGGTTGACATCAGCAAACTGTCAACCCAGGGCATGGTGTGAAGGCCAGAAGCCCTCCACATCAGCTTTTCAAAAGACCCTGATATCCTGAAGCTGGAAAGTAGACTTGCTGGAAATCAGACCCAAGATTTGGTCATGAAGTTGGTTGGTAGAGTTAGAAAAGAGCCTGGCAACGCTGCTAAGGTTTCTTTGAAGTGAGGACCCTGATGGAAAATCTAAAATGGTGGTAGAGGAGGGTGAGCAGGATTCACAAGTACATCCTTGGGACAGACTTCAGTTTGTAGAACCAAATGAATTTCATACTATGCTCAAGCAGATCTAGAAGGTGCTGCGGTTGCTCCACCCGCATCCCCTCATCCCACCCCAAAGTCAGATGCAGCTTCACAGGACAGTTCCAGTGCAGGCCAATGACTTCATGTCTTGGGCGTCTGCACCTCTTTTCTGCAAGAGCGTCTTTCTGTGGCTGCAGGAATGTACTCTGTCCATGCACAGGGCATGTAAGTGACAGGAAGTTAATGCTCTCAGGAGCAATCATCAGCTGATTAGAGGTGGGAGTTGGTACATAAATACCTCGCCTCCTTGACCTTTGATGGGACAGTTGAAGGCATGCTCTGTACGTTGAGTTTGAGCTCTGGCTTTACACAGAGAGAACTTGCTCATTAGGCTTTCCTCTCTTCCCCGTCTTACTCCCTCACTCTGCTTCCTGGCATCACCTCTCACAGAAGCTACTCGCACCCAAATCCGCACCTCACAGTCTGCTTTTGGGAGGAACCTAAACAAGATAGAACATGAGTGAAATAAAATAGAATTTGTAGAACTGGTAATCAGGATCAGGAATAATTATTAGACTCTAGTTTAAAAGCTTTACTAAAATTATTCCCACATTATTTATTTATTTATAAATTATAAAATTAGAAGAAAAAGAACTATCTTGGATCGTCTGTTTGGGAGACTATGACAGACTGTCAATTTAAAAAACAAAAATCCTCCCACAACAAAACCCTTGAAATGTTAGATAAAACAGTAACAACATTCTTTTGAATGCATAAATAAGTTCACAAGAAAATTAGAAAAATATCCAGGAACCAAAAACAATTAAATCTGAAAATCTGAAAAACAAGGGGGCAAAACTGGCCCAGGGTTGCTAAAACCTAAAAGGCTGGTAGTGGAAACAAAGGCAAAACCTCTCCAAAGGAGACATTCTCAACCCTGGCCATACAAAACTCACAGATAAAGTCTTGTCAAACCTGAGCTCACAAGCTAACACTTAAAAACCTTAAGGATGAAAAATTATTATGAGAAAAGAGGCAGACCCGGAGAAGGTTCAAGTAATATAATTGTTAGATAAAGACTATAAAATATGTTTAAGTGATTAAAGATATAAGAGATAAATCAAAATCAAAGCATGCTACAAGATACCGTAACAATGTTAGACATTTAAAACATACCTTCTAGAAATAAAAAATGTAATAAAAGATAAAATGTTCAGAGGATGGGTTAAATAACAGATACAGCTGAAGAGATGATTCATGAACTAAAATATAAATCTGAAGGCATTAAACAGAAATCCCCAGAGAGATATAAAAAGTTGAAAAACATAAAAGAAAATTTAAGGGATGAAAGTGAGAATGAGAAAATATAAGGTAGTTCCAAGAAAAGTTCTAAAAAGAGAAAGCAGAGATATAAGAAAAGAGGGAATATTGTGAAATGTTTTTCAGCATTAAAAAGACAAAATTATCAGTTTAAAAAATCATAATGAATATCAAATAAAATAAATCCAAACCGAGGCAACTGCATAAAATTAAAAGCTGAAGGATCATAAAACCAACCAAAGAAAAAAGATCATCTACAAAGTAACAACAGCTGGACATACAACAGACTTCTCAAAGCAATAACAAAAACTAGAATAGAGTCAACTAATTTTATTCAAATGCTGAGAGAAACTGTCAGCTTAGATGTTTATATTCCACTAAACTATCAATGAAGAACAAGGGAAAGATGAACACATTTTGGACAAAGAACATTGAGCTTACCACCCACAGACCTTCGTTTCTAAATGAGATACTTCAGAAAGATGGAAAATGAACACAGAAAGTCGGGATGAAATGCAAGAAAGAAGGATGCACAAAGAAACTGGTAAATATGTAGAAAACATAAAACGTTGGCCATGTAAAATATGATTAAACTATGATGATGAGTAATTTGTGGATATAAATAAGATCGACTAAACGCCAGCTGACAAAAACAAGCATAATGACGTATAGTCAAAAAGAATTAAGCTGTTCTAAGTTCCATGTCATACTCAGGATGAATTGTATCTAGACTACATAAAGAATCCCCACAACTCAATAAAAAGAATGCTACAAATGGGTTGAATAGAAAAGACTTAAACAGACACTTCACAAAAGAAGAAATCCAGAAAGCAAATAAATTTATGAAAAGGTGCCACACTTTATTTACCAGCGAAATGCCAATTAAAGTTATAATACCCTTGGAAGGTTAAAGTGAATATCAAGTATTAGTGAGGATGTGGACCACCTATAAGTTTCAGATACTGCTAGTAGACATGTAAATTAGGATTACCAAATTCCAAACCACTCTGGAAAGCCATTGGGTAGTATCTACTACAGCTGAGCATGTGCAAATGCTATGGGCCACAAATTCAACTTCTAGGTATATACTCAACTGAAATGTGTACCTTTGTTATCAAAAAATATGTATAAAAACGTTCATAGAACTACCCATCATAATCATACCAAACTAGAAATAAACAAGAGTTCATAAACAATAGAACAGGTAAATAAACTGTGGTATATCCATACAGTGAAGTACTATCCAAGTTCTAATAATTAGAACCAAGTGGATAAATCTCACAACAGAATGTTGAATGAAAAGAGGCAGGCACAAAAGACTACCTGCTGGACAATTCAATTTATATAAAGCCTAAAAGTAGGCAAAATTAATCTATGCTTTTAGAAGTCGTTATGCTTTGGAGAAGAGGATGGTAGGGGCTGTAAGAGACTAAGAGGACCTCTGGGGTTTGAGTAATGTTCAGATTATGTACCTGGATGCTAAACAGTTTGTGAAAGTTCACTGAGGTGTTACTTACTAATTGTGAAATTTTCTGCATGTATGTTATACTTCAATAAAAATGTATTTTAAAACTGCATTAACATACACCAGCAACAAAAAGTTAAGCAATGTATTTTTTTAAAGAAGATACCATTTACAAATATAAGTTTCCTAGAAAGAGCTGGGTGCAGTGGCTCACACTTGTATTTTCAGAGACTCAGGAGGCCAAGGCAGGAGTTGAACTCCTGCTTGAATCCAGGAGTTTGAGACCAGCTGGAGTAACATAGCGAGCCCTGTCTCTACAAAAAAAAATTTTTAAAAAAGAGCCAGGTGTGGTGGTGCGTGCCTGTAGTCCCAGGTACTTGGGGAGGCTGAGGCAGGAGGATTGCTTAAGCCCAGGAGTTCGAGGCTGCAATGAGCTATGATTGTGCCACTGTGCTAAGCCTAGGCAATAGAGTGAGACCCTTTCTCAAAAAAAATATAGATATAGATATAGATATATCCAAAATGTCAAGACCTTTTGGGAGAAAATCATAAATGTTTATTGAGACCAAAAAAATGACATGAAAAATGAAGAGAAAAAACAGTTTCATGAATAAGAAGACAAAATATCACAAAGATGTTGCATTTTCCATGTTATATTACAGTCAATGCACAATTCTAATCAAAATCCCAAACTTACAGTGGGGAGGGAAAGACTTTGAAAAGCTGATTCTAAAATTTATGTGGAAGGTCAAAGAACTAAAAATGTCCTAGTCAATTTTGAAGACCAAGGTAGAAGGACTTTTTATAGCCGATATTAAACCTTATTTAGAGCTATCATAATCAAGAGAGCTCGGCATTAACACAGGGTAACAAATAGATCAATTGGTCCATATCTAGGAAAACGCCTGGCACTGCATCGAAAGATCAGTCATGAATATGTTTTAAGTTAAAATAAAATATTCAAGGTATATATGCATAAAATGTTATAATTCTCTGCTTTAATCAAAATTTTCAATTATCTAACTACCTACATCAATAATTTCAAGTAAGAGGACTTCTGTACCTATTGTCCGTAAATGTCAATTGAAAACAGTGTATTCAGAACCTATTTACTAAATGCCTCCTATATGCCAGGATTTGTAGAAGACACAGAAAAAACCTTGGATATGGCTCTTAATTTCAAGGTGCTCATGTGACATTATTATCACCTGAAATTCTCATAAGTAACTAAAGACACACTCTTTCCACCTGCAGACACTGATTGCTTCGGGAAAATAAAGCACAGAGAAATTGAAAGGGTATGTTGACCCATTCCTTGAACAAATTTCCCCATTCTATTTATATTCTATTTCTAATTTGCAAGGAAAAGCATTGCACCCCTTTAAGGAGCATCCTCCCAAATGCCCTGGGCTTCCTTTTTTTTGCACACTGGATACAGAGGACTCAGAACTTCTGATGCCTGTTCTTCCCAGAGTGGCCATAAGAGAAGTGGCCGTCCTGGATGGTGGCTGTTTTTCCAGCTATTAACGGATCTTCCTGCAGGTTCAGCCATATTTCTCCTTCAAATGCCCAAGGTGTCTTCTGAATGTTTCTTCAACAACCTCACCCATAGGACCAAAAGCACTTCAAAATTATGAGAGAGAGAGAGGGAGAGAAAAAGAGTGCTTACACTTACAATATGTTTGAAATAAAAAAAACATTGGCTACTACTCATCAATTGGCAAAAGCAAATGCACTTCCTCAGTGACAAATAAAGACATTTTGATAAGCACTGCTGCCATCTGTTAAAGCATCCTTCTGCAAATTGTTTTCCATTGTGTAGAAGAGTCACCCTTGAGAATGACAGCTCCAGACGTCACTTCCGTTGTTCCAATTCCCTGCTGTCCCTTATGCTCCCACAGCCTGACTCCTCAGCACACACATTGCTTCGAGAGTAGTTACTATCGCTACAGAGGTTTCTCCAGACTGTGCTGCAATTTTAGTCCAAACTAAAGTGAAATGACCTAGGATTTTGATTCAGTAGGCAAAATACTATAGTATTTATGTATAAAAAATATATCCAAGGGGAAAATTAACAAATTTGCTATTTTTGGATTTTACTTTCTATGGCTAAAAGCCAGATGCTACCCCTTCTTTTAACCCTTTTATTTCTCTTTAACTTCAAGCTATTAGTATTTCCTTTACACTATCCTGTGTGTGAGTGTGTGTGTGTGTGTGTGTGTGTGTGTATACACCTGGTCTATGCCTACTCACTTTTTTATATTATATTATTGTAAGAACATTAATAGATAAGTTACTCATCAACCCCAACTGAATAAGTCCTCAACCGAAAATAGATATTGACTATTATTCTCATATTTCACAATTTTATTATCCCTTTAACAGGCACATACAAGTCTATTTAAACCCAAAGAGTCAAACAGTAGTAATAACAATAAGATTGTTTTCATAGTACATTGACGTTTGGCATAACACACTTGAGGAAGGAATTCTGATTGCTGTATTAAGTTGACACTCTCTTGTATGACCAAAGAATTCTCATAAACTACTGGTTGGAGTGTAAAGTGATAGGACCACTTTGGAAAATTGTTGGCATTATTTACTAAAGTTGAAAATACACAGATATTTCCACTCCTGAATATATACCTATATATATGTATGCACAAAGAGACGTGCATAATGCAGCATTATTTGTAATGAAATAAAATGGAACAATTCAGTTGTCCATCAACTGGAGAATTGATAAATAAAATGATGTGTATTCATATAATAAAATCTTATATAGCAGTAAGAATGGACAAACCACGCTACATACAATAAGGATGTATCTCGTAACATGTTGAGCAAAAGAAGTCAGACACAAAGGAATGCATACTGAACGATTCCATTTATATAAATGCCACAAAATGGCTATTTACTATACTAATCTATAACTATCTGGTAATGGTAGTAGTAGTGGGGAAGCAAGGATAGCACCTTGGAGGAAACACAAAGGCCTTCTTGGGTGTTTCATGGTGTTCTCTTTCTTAACTGGCTAGTGAATTCATGGATATTTGCTTTGGGAGAATTCATTCGGCTTTACATTTATGTAATATGTGTCATTTCATCAATAAAAAGTTTTAAAAGAAATGATGATACATCAACAATATTTTTGATGCACAGAGGAGGCATTATGTGGAAAATCACCAACAACTCTTGAGTTAAAAAGTAACTTGGAAGAGTTCAACTCTGAATGTGAGGAAGCTTTGAGAATATCTTAAGCAATAATTTTGCTGATATGCTCCTTTTTATGTTTGTGCAAGGGGGATATATGATAAAATTCTCTATATGAATAAGATTTTAAGAGCTCTTTTAACAAGTATTATTTTAAAATTCTAAGTGATAAGAAAGTACAGTAGCATACTTTAATTGACAGGGTTTTTCCCCCCAGTGGTACCTAAAATAATGGTGCATTTTACAATCAGTGGCTTCTTAGACAAGATGGTATATTATATTATAAAAGTTATTGTTTAGAAATTTAATTTATCCAACAATAAGATTTTGAATGCAGTGAAATTAGGAAGTTGGTACAATTATCAAGAAATGTTGAAGCAGTGGCTATGTAAATGTGAAGTTGAGTCAATGTTAGCCATAGATAGTACTAAGCCCAACAAGTCTTCACTTGCATGGTGAGTAAGCAGGGTGAGTGTTAAGCATAAAATCCAAGCAAAGAGAAAGGAGTTTAAAAGATGAATTGAATTAGAGTTGTATATCTGCTGTGTTTTTTCATTTCCAGTTAGCCTAGGGGAATTATTCACCTTATGTTCACTAATTTGGGCTAATTGCAAGCACTGGTCATGAGAATCAACCGAATACCTGTATCTTCCTAACTCCCACTTTTACATTGTTTCTAAGTTATCTGTGTACTTGTGTCATCTCCCCACCAGACCATAATACCCTAAAGGCAGTGATAGTCATATTTCTCTTGCATCCTCTATAGCATTCAGAAAATGCTGAAAATATAATATACAGTCAAAAATATCTTCTGAAAAAATACGTCTGCCCTGTAACCTCTAAATTCAAGTAAATATGATCCATGCAGCTTTTGCCAAAGATGTCGAGAGGAACCTCAAGAGCTCCTATTTTTAATTCAATTTCATTGATTCTAAGTATCAGAATTACTTTCCTATAACACCTAGCTGAAACCTATCTTCCCATTTTATACATTTGGCTGGGGTTAAGGCATAGTTGTAATTCATATTTCATAGTCTTGTGGCTTCCACTGCTAATGTAAGACTTCCATTCTCCTACATAATCCCTACCGCCACACAAGTATTTCTGGGCACCTCCAATAGGTGGCTCACCTTTGCTTGGTATTAATACCAAATCCATCCCCAGTGACTGCTACTGCCCCTTCCCTCTCCTACCAGAGAGGAGATACCTACATTTTAGAATGTTCTCTTGCAGCAGAGGCAGATCATCCCCTTGTCTCATTTCGGGTCATAGTCTGTTCATGAACTATTCAGGCCAAGCTGCCAACGCACCAATGGCTTAGACTTTAGAGAAATGGCCTTTCCCATCTTTACTCTGTTCCCTTCTCACAACAGCATTGAGGTATCTATCCTGTGAGGGCTGGGCTTAGAGATAAATTCCCAATAATACACTCATTGATACCATGAAAATTGCCTCTCCTTTTGGTCTTGATAGAGTCTCCGGAAAAAAAAGCCCCTTTGGAACTTTGTAACAAAACCTTTCTTTGGTGTCACCAAACTGTCACCTAAATTAGTTGTATCAATAGCCTTAAATATTCAGCTGGTTGGGGCACTTGATTTTAAACTAACAATTTCAATTTGGGTATTTTGTTTGAAGTATAAAAATGCCTGACTTTTGTTTCTATGTATTTCAAAGATTGGCAGGTTACGTGTGCCAGAGTGGCCCAACCTATGAATGTCTGGCTACTCTAGCTAAGTCAAACTGGCCCCTGAACAGAGAGGACCCAATGGGCACTTTCCTGACAGCTGGGAGCATCAGGACTGGGGGCTACTGTTGCTGTTGCTGCATCATTTGCAAGGCAACATCACCCAGTTTGCTTGGGTTTTGCTTACACCTTCCATCCCTGTGCTTTTTGTGTAAAAGCCCACTCATTGGACCTGCTTCTAGTTCCTCTTCTAACACCAAAAAGTTAGTCCTTATTCAGACCATTATGCCATTTGTTCCTGGATCTATCTTCTTTGCCTGGCTCTCCCAGCATCCTCTTCAGCCCCACAGAAACTGACTTCTGCAAGCCATCACAAAGCTTGGTAGGCATGCCCAGGCGTGCCTAGACTTTGGGAGTGGGCAGCATTTATACTAAAGCTGTCATGAGCCTCTCCTCTTGTGATCCTAAGTGCATGGTAGAAGAGCATGCACTAGTTATTTCAACTAATTGAGTTCCCTTCAACTATTAAATTTCAAAAACACTCTTCTAAGACATCATTTTATGCTAGAAAGACTTTTTAATAAAAGTCAAAGATGTCACAAGTGTCAAAGAAGTATTATAAGGAGGGCAGTTTATCTGCTAATCACAGGATTATCCTATGATAATACAGGTTGTCACTTCATTTTTGGCAATGCATATTCTTCAGGCAAAGGAATTAATTTCTGCTGTAGGCAAATTTTCATGATGGAGACTTGTAATGGATAAAACAGTAGCATTCATGTGGTTTTGAAATTGCTTCTACTTACACAGATATTTACTTTGTGAGCTAAATATGGTTTTGGAATTGAAGCATGTAGTGACACAGATGAATGTAGACTCCGTGTTGAAATAAGGAAAGATTTGGGAGGAATGATTGAAGAAGCGTTCACTGAGCTGTATGTGTGAAGCCACATGCATTGTGCTTATGTTTAATTAATTGTTTAGTGTTCTAGAATGATAGCTGACCACAATGTGTTTCAGTGGGTTACAGTATTACAGCAAATTATATAAACATATCTACCAAAAACAGTTACTAAAGAAATTAAGAAAGAATTAGGTATGGTAAATATAGAAAGGAGGGATGCTCTGAATTATTACCCCCAGAGACTAGAATTTCTTTATTTGAAATTTTTTTTTATTTCAAAGTATTATGGGGGTACAAATATTTTTGGTTACATGGACCATTTTATGTTTGAGTCATGGTTATGAGTGTGTCTGTCACCCAGACAGTGTTCATTGTACGGATCAGTTAGGTTTTTGCCCATCCCCTCATTCCTCTCCCCCCTGCTTGATATCCATTAAGTTTTACTTCCCTATATGCACATGTGTACTCATGGATCAGCTCCAATTTAATAGTGAGTACATGTGGCATTTGCTTTTCCACTCTTTAGATACTTCATTTAGGATAATGGTCTCCAATTCTATCTAAATTTTTGCAAAAGGCATTAAGTTATCCTTCTTCATGGCTGAGTAGAGAAAGGAATGCTTGTACATTGTTGGTGGGATTGCAAATTAGTAGAACCTCTATTGAAAACAGTGTGGAGATACCTCAAAGAACTAAAAGTAGGCCTGCCATTAGATCCAGCAATCCCACTACTGGGTATTTACCCAAAGGAAAAGAAGTCATTTCATCAAATTAGTATTCCGTGGTATATATATATATCACATTTTGTTAATCCGCTCCTGAATTAATGAGCCCTTTGGGTTGATTCCACACCTTTGCAATTGTGAATTATGCTACAATAAACATTTGTAGGCAGTTGTCTTTTTGATGAAATGACTTCTTTTCCTTTGGGTAAATACCCAGTAGTGGGATTGCCAGATCTAATGGTAGGTCTACTTTTAATTCTTTAAGGTATCTCCACACTGTTTTCCATAGAGGTTCTACTACTGGGTTGGGTGAGCTTGCCCTCAGACTCCACAACAGCTGATAAGGTAGCTGTTTCAACGAGGTTCAATGGTCTGTTCCCAGCTTCTGGGGAAAGCCACCAGGGAGGAGCTGAAGTGACCACACCCAACTAGAAAGTCTGCTTGTGGAGACAGGACCATCTGAGAGTCACAGTGTGACTGTCCGGCTCTCAAACCTACCCCAGCCTGAATGTCTGAACCGTTAGCATGCATCTCTGCAAAATGCTGGAGGGTAGGAAGTTCCAAAATTGGGCCCCAGTCTCTGTGGAGACCTCAGGCTGGAGAATGCGTCTGCTGGAGGGGGGCAGCCACTCACCAAAATCTCAGCTCAAACTTTCTCCCAGATGGAGTGGGTTGGGGAGGGGCTGCAGCTCCCAATCAGCCCAAACACCTGAATGTGCCGTGCCCTGTTGCTATGGCTCCCAGGGGCAGGCTCTTTTTCTCCAGAGGATCCACCCAATCCAACATGACAGTTTTCATGCAGGGGGATGGGTGCTCTCCCAGCTCACCATGTATTTCGGAACCCCACACTTTTTTCCCATCAGTTCTGTCCACGTGGACCTCCTTTCTACCTGAATCCAGCTCCCAGACCTCCACCCTGTGTCCCCTGTAATGTGCTCGAGTCTGGTGGCCGTGGGGTAACAACCTGCTTGTCTAACCCACTGGTATGTGACTCCATGAAATGCCAGTGGGAGGAAGCTCCTAAAGCAGGCACCCCAGGTCCACTGCAGGCCTCCAAGTAGAAAGGCATGGGACTCTCTCTCTGTGGCAACGTCAGCCTGCAGCATGTGCCCACTGAGGGGAAGCAGCCACTCACCAAATTCTTGGCTCAAACTGCAGTCCTAGTTGCAGCGGTAAGGGAGCAGCGAAGGAGGAGGCATCTGAACAGAAGAAAACTGGCTCTCCAGCCTCTTGTGACACTCTCCTTGGAGGGGAGACCCATATCATCATACTTATTTTAGTGGGGAGTTGGGAGAGGTTCCAGACCGATATGGAATGACCAAGCTCCCCACAAGTTCTCCCCACACAAGTTCTTCCCACTATTTCATCTTGCTGCTGTGCCTGGGCTCATGTGGGTGGAAAAGCCTCCGAGACTCTTGGTAGTATGCTGATCATTGAAGGCTTATGGAAGGGATACAGGGATCCCCTTTTTCTTTCTCTGGGCTCCAAGCCTCCCTGGATTTGATCCTCATCGATATCTTTTTTCCTTTATCTTCTTCCTTCTCTGCTTTGCAATTTTCCTCTGTGGGGTCCCTGGCAGGCTCCGGCACCTCTCTCTGTGATCTGCACCTGACCTGCGTCTCTTCTCCCCTCTCCTTTACCTGAAATCCAATCTTCCCTGTGAGACAGTCTGACAAGCGGTGTCACTAGTCAGCCGTCTTGGCCCCCTCCTCTATTTTAAATTTTGAAATTGGATTTTCTAATAGAGAATCAAATCAATTGACCCTCTATCCCCCTCTACTGGAAGCTATTGATACTCACTGGTTTAAAAAATGAATAATAAAAAATCCCCTTGCTAGGGTGTTATAAAGAATTTTGAGAATTCCAATATTCTCCTTTTGCTTTCAACTGTCACTTGACAGTGCTTTGTTATCTCGATTGCACAATTCCTTCACAAACTCTGGAAAAGCATTGAGCAACTCATCTCTGACTTAAAATTCTTATTGAGACTACATATTGAAGAAAAATAAGAACTTTTAAAACTTTGATTATATAGGAGTAGACTAATAACCCACTTTTTTCAGCTACTGTACTTGCTCAACTAAATACCATTTAATGATTCATTTGTTTTGACCGACTTTACCTAAGGAACTCAAACAGCTTTTTAGATGTGTTTAATTTGGCATGACCCTTCCCTCCTCTCTTCTTTTCCTCTGCCTCTCACTTCCCCAGTCTGTCCTCACCCATGCCCCCCACCGCCCCAGAGAGATAAGCATTTATCTTTCCAGCCACGGACCACCGTTCTCTTCTAAAACAAGATGAGAGAAAAATTTAACAACATCTTAACTAAATGCCTTAGAGAATGAGTAGATAAAAGCCTCAATTCCAAACCATAAATGGGTGGCTTAGGTTTACAAATTGTATCCTTCTTAGAGCATTGCAGTTAATTCTATGAAAATATCATACACACAAAAAGAAGATCCAGAACTAAGACCTCCATTTTTTTTATTTATTATAGCTTATTATGGGGGTACAACCATTCTGGTTAAGTATATTGCCCATGCCCCTCCCAACCCCCCGAG
>JAQIFY010001893.1:0-13806 GCA_028533085.1 Varecia variegata | reverse complement strand
CCCCGTCTCTACTAAAAATAGAAAGAAATTATCTGGCCAACTAAAAATATATATAGAAAAAAAATAGCTGGGCATGGTGGCGCATGCCTGTAGTCCCAGCTACTCGGGAGGCTGAGGCAGTAGGATCGCTTAAGCCCAGGAGTTTGAGGTTGCTGTGAGCTAGGCTGACGCCATGGCACTCACTCTAGCCTGGGCAACAGAGTGAGACTCTGTCTCAAAAAAAAAAAAAACAAAAAAACAAAAAAACAAAAAACAAACAAAAAAAAAAGTCAACAAGAAGACAACCCAATTTAAAAAATGGACAAAGGACTTGAATAGATATTTCTCCAAAGAAGGTATACAAATGCCAATAAGCATGTGAAAAAATGCTCAGTACCATCAGTCATTAGGGAATTTCAAATCAAAACTATAGTGATATACTACTTCACACCCACTAGGATGGCTATAATAATAATTTTAAAAGGAAAATAAAAAGGATTGGCGAGGATATGGAGAAATTGTAACTCTCACATATTACTACTGAGAATGTAAAATGGTACACATGTTGTCAAAAAGAGGTTAGCAGTTTCTCAAAATGTTAAACATAGAATTATCATACTACCCAGCAATTTCAAAGAATTGAAAACAGGTGTTCAAACAAAAATGTGTACATGAATGTTCATAGCAGCATTTTTCATAATAGCCAAAAAAATTAAAGCAACCCAAATCAAATTTCCATCAACTGATGCGTGAATAAGCAAATTGTGGTATATCCATGCAATGGATTATTATTCAACCATAAAAAGAATGAAGTACTGATACATGCTACAATGTGATGAAACTTTAAAACATTATGCTACATGAAAGAATCCAGGCCCCAAAGTCACATATTACATAATTCCATTTATATAAAATGTCCAGAATGGGCAAATCCATGGAAACAGAAAGTAGATCAGTGGTTTCAGGGGCCAGTAGTAGGGAGGCGATGGACAATGACTGCTTAATAGGTGTGGAGTTTCCTTTTGGGGTAATGAAAATGTTCTGGGATTAGATAGTGGTGATAGTTGCACAACATCATGAATGTATTAAAAGCTACTGAAGTTTACAGTCTGAAATGGTTAAAATGGTGAAATTTTTATTATGTGAATTTTATCTTGATTAAAATAATTTTTTAAGTGATAATACTAAATGCTGGTAAGGATGCAGAGAAACTGGATTACTCATACATTACTGATGGGAATTTAAAATGATCTAGCCACTTCAGAAAAACGGTTTTGGAGTTTCTTGAAACACTCAGCATGCTACCATCATTCAACCCAGCAATTACACTCCTGGGAATTTACCCCAGAAAAATGAAAACTTATGTTTACACAAAAACCTCTATGAAAATGTTTATGGTAGCTTTATAGCTATAGCCAAAAACTGGCAAAAACTCAGATGTCAACAAACTGCTACATTCATACCATAGACTACTTCTCAGCAAAAAATGGAATCTACTATTGATACATGCAATATGTCTGGATGAATTTCCCTATGGATGAATCTCCAGAAAACTATGCCTAGTGAAAAAAGCCAATCCAAAGTACTGTATGATTCCATTCATATAACATTCTTGAAATTGTGGAAATGGAGACAAAATTTTACAATTGTAGGGCAGGTTGGTACTTGCCAGGAATTAACGAGGGGTGGAGGTGTTAGAGATGTGGGGATGGCTATACAAAGGCATCATGAAGGATCTTTGCAGTGATGTAAATATTCCTTCTCTTGCTTGTATCAATAAAAATATCATAGTTGTAATATTGTGCTATAGTTTTGCAAAATGTGTTCACTGGGAGGAAATTTGGGAAAGGGTACGTGTGTACATCTCTCTCTATTATTTTTTACAACTGCATGTAATCTACAATTACCTCAAGATAAATGAACTTCAAAAAGTTTTAATAATATATTTTATTTAACTCAGTATAACCAAAATATTAGCATTTCATCATGTAATCCATATAGAAAGTTATTTTTGTAAGTTTTATTTTGTTTTTAACAGACACATAATGAGTGTACAAATTTGTGGGGTAGAGTGTGATGTTTCCATACATATATACATTTCTAGTAATCAAATCAGGGTAATTAGTATATCCATTACCTCAAACACTTGCCATTTCTTTGTGGTAAGAACTTTCAAAATCCTCTCTGAGCTATTTTGAAGTATACAATATATTTACGTTATTGTTGACTATAATCACTCTATTATGCAATAGAACATCAGAACTTATTATATACAGTTAGATAACGGTAACTTTGTACTCATTGACCAACTTCTCTCCATCCTCTCTCCTTCCTACTCTCTCCAGCCTCTGGTAACCATTATTCTACACTCTACTTCCGTGAGATGAACTGTTTTTGATTCCACATATGAGTGAGATCATGTAGCATTTGTCCTTCTGTGCCTGGCTTATTTCACTTACCATAATGTCCTCTAGGTTCATCCATGTTGTCACAAACAACAGGATTTCCTCCTTTTCATGGCTGAATAGTATTCCATTGTATATATATATACCACCTTTTCCTTATCTATTTATTCATTGATGGGCACTTCAGTTGATTCCAGATCTCTGCTATTGTGAATAGTGCTGCAATAAACATATGAGTGCAGATATCTCTTTGACATGCCAATTTCATTTCCCTTAGGTATACACCCATTAGTGGGATTGTATGGTAGTTCTATTTTATTTTTTGAGGAACCTCCACATTGTTGTCCATAATGGCTGTACTAATTTACATTCCCACCAACAGTGTATGAGGATTCCCCTTTCTCCATATTCTTATCAACATTTGTTATTTTTTTTTTTTGTCTTTTTGAAAATAGTCATTCTAACTAGGGTGAGGTGATGGCATGGTTTTGACTAGCATTTCCCCAATGATTAGTGATGTTGAGTATTTTTCATATACGTGTTGGCTATTTATGTGTCTCCTTTTGAGAAACGTCTGTTTAGCTCTTCCGCCCAATTTAAAAATTGTATTATTTGTTGTTTTTGCCATTGAATTGGTTGAGTTCCTTATATTCTGGTGAGATGCATGTTGGAAAATATTTTCCAGGTTTCCTCCTCATCCTGTTGATTGCTTCCTTCGCTGTGCAGAAGTTTTTTAGTTTGATGTAATCCCATTTGTCTATTTTTGTCTTTGCTGTCTGTGCTTTTGAGGTCTTATTTTAAAAATTCTTGCCCAAGACCAATGTCATGTTTTCTTCCAGTAATTTCACAGTTTAGGATCTTACATTTAAGTCTCTCATCCATTTTAAGTTGGTTTTTGCAGGCAGTGAAAGATAGGGGTCTAGTTTTATTCTTCTGCATGTGGATATCCAGTTTCTCCAGCACCATTTCTTGAAGATTGTACTTTCTGTCAATGTGTGTTCTTATCACCTTTGTTAAAAATGAGTTGACTGTAAATGCCTAGATTTATTTCTGGTTTCTCTATTGTGTTCCATTTGCCTACATGTCTGTTTTTATGCCAGTATTATGTTGTTTTGGTTACTACTGCTTTGTATAATAGTATATTTTAAAGTCAGATAGTGTGATGCCCCAGGCTTTGTTATAATATTTTTGCTTAGGATTGCTTTGGCTACTTGGAGTCTTTTATTGTCTCATATAAATTTTATGATTGTCTTTTTCTATTTCTGTGCAAAATGTCATTTGGTATTTTGACAGGGATTGCTTTGAATCTGTAGATCACTTTGGGTAGTATGGGCATTCTATTTTTAAAAAATATATATATAATAAAAAGAAATCTAATTTGCTTCTCTGGTGAAGTCTTTCCTAACTGATGTTAACTTTGAGGGTGAAAGACCAAGCTAGCTAAGGCAACCACGTAGTGGCCCCGTGGTCCTGTCATGGCACAGCGGTCAAGGCCTAGAGGTGGTGGTAGTGTGAGGACCCTCTGGGGCTCTGTTTCCACTTTGCTTTCTGCCTGAGGCTACCAGACAGGAGCAGCCAGGTAAGGGAGAGTGTTTTACAATTTCTCCGTGGCAAAGATTTCTACGACTTCTGGGAAAAGAAAGAAAATGATGACAAAGGTTTATAAAAAGGATAGCCATTCCTTGATTATTTGTAATTTTGTGTCCAGCATACAAAAGTTAGAGTCAGAACTGGGTTGGTTCTGCAGCTCTGCTGCTGCTGAAATAGTGATCTAAGACAAGTTTGTTTTTTTTTTAATTCTTTGAGTTTCAGTTTTTTTTTTAAAACAATTGTACCAACCTCTAATTTTATTATGTGTTTGTACATCCCCTTCCCTAACTGGGCTAGCGGGAAGGCAAAGAGTGTACCTTCATAATTTTCTGTCTGCAGGACCAAATGAGCAAAGTGTACCGAGTCAATAAACAAATGAAGATGTAAACCAAATGGAACCCTGATGCCTACAAATTATGCAGATAATTGCGTCCTTGCCCTCAGGACTCTCAAGCACGACGTCTGGAGAATAGGTTTACGAAGATAAGTATGGAATGAGCGAGTTAGAGCCATTGTTGCCAAGAAAGTCTTTTCTGATTGAAAGTGCCCCACCAATTTATGCATGTTCAAGGAGTCACACCGAGAAATAGTTCTTTTCCCTCTTCCTTTTTACAAGGAAAAGAGCAAGAAATAAAGATTAAGACAAAATTTGAAATAAATAAGCAAAAAGATATCGAAGACTTAACAAAGCAAGAGGAGATTCCCCTCCCACCTCATCTTTTAACCTTTGGGTAAGGCAGTGCTTACAAGTCAATTAACAGTCCTTGGGATATAAATTAGTATCTTCTCCCTCACGAGATAAAACAGGAACATGAAAGTAGACTAGCACCACTTATGAAGGGAGTCTGAAGCCCAAGTACTAGAACAGTCCATGTTCCCCACAGTGCTCTGGCCCTAAGCAAAGAGTCATGTTAACTTTGCTGCAGAAGCCCAGGCAGTAACTAAAGTAACCTATGAAGAACTAATCTATAGCTGGTGTTCATATACACTATTTTAAAATATTTATCTTTACTTAAATTTTGTACAATGCAGGTAGTTTATTTATTTAATATTCACATATCTATTTTAAAGTAATGCTTTCTAGAAAAGCTAAGGAGCAGGGTTCCGTGTGGTCCACACTTCCTCTATCTGCAATGTGCATGAGCAGACAGCTTGACTGGTTAGTCATAGGAACATAATTTTCCCCTGAGGGCAAAGTCCCTAAGGAAAATAATCAACCTCTAGGCAGTTGGTTTTGGGAACTCAATTCTTAAAGATAATTACACACTTCACTGTAATACTATAGATTTCTGTTACCATTATCTCCTGCAAGTAATTATTTATCATGTGCCAGATACTGTTCTCAGCACTGGGATACAGTATCAGACAAAACAGAAAAGTTCCCTGCTCTCGTGGGATTATAGCCTAGCAGTAGAAATAGTCAATAATCAACTAAACAAATAAAAATGCTTTGAAATAATGATATCCGTCACAAAGAAATAAAAGCAAGGAGTGTTCTAGGCAGAGTCAACAATTACAAATTCTCTGAGATAAAAGGGGACTTTATGTTCTTACAAGATGGGGAAAAAGGAGGGGGGAAAAAAAGGAAAAGTAATAGGCAGTCAAAAAGATAGTTAACTTTCCATTATATCCACAAAGCCAAATTCCCAATCATGTGAATAACTGAAGTTGACACATTAGGCTCAAATATTCTTTGTTTTAGCTTTTTTGTTTTCTTTTTAGAATTTTTGACCTCTTAAAGATTTACATTGTAGAGATTATAATTTAAATCCTTCTCGAAGTGAAAGGATCAGAATTATAATCGCTTCTTGTACTGTGCTATATGAGTCTGAAATATTTACCTGAATCTATACCCACTGCAGAATCTATTTGAAGCTTCTATTTATGAATAAATCTGTATTAGTGGCTTGATTTCCAAAAAATAAATATCTTTTCTTTCTAAGAGTAGAAAATGACTTCATGATCTTTTAGAAATTGCAAAACAGCATTTCTGCAAAATAAGTAAACGGCATAAATACTGAAGCAAGCTTCTCTAATATGGTCTTGCTCTAAATAAAATAAAATTTGCTGTTTTTATCAGTGGCGTTTAGCTTTTCAAAAGTGTAATTTGCCATTTTTAAAAATTTTAACATCAGTAACTGCTTCTATCACCTGTTCAGCCTCAATTCAGGTTCTAGAGCCCTTCCTCTAACTTGACATGGTAACAGTATCCTTTTGTGAAGGTCAGAGAAAGAGGTTGCTAAAATGGAAAGAATACTGGATTTGCTCACCTTTTTGTTCATTCCTTTGACTGATAAATATTTATTAGAATCCTTGCTGTGTGACAGGCTCTGAGGTAGGAGCTAAGTACAGAGTAGTGACTAAACAGACCCACTCTGTCTTCATGGAGCATTCAGTTTGATCCCAGCTCCCTCACATTCTTCTGCCTGGGCAATTTTGAATGAGTCATTTATTGGTAATATGCAAGTGGGTTGTGAGAATTACAGATAGTTAGGCTTAGTCCAATGCATGGCATAGGTCAGATACTTAGTAAATAGGTATTAATAGGGACAAGACTACAGAAAGTTTGGGTACTGTATCAGAGAAAATACTTCAGTTCTAAAGAACACATGAAGTAGTTTCAATTGATTATTTTATCATTGATTCATTTGTTACACTTACTGGAGAGCTGTATTAATTTGTTAGTTTGAGCAAATATTTCTCCAGTTTGTTAATGCCTGTCAGTAAATGATAGCTTTAATACAATAAGGCTTTCACTCACAAACTTACATTTTCTAGAACAGCACTAGACTCGGTTACTATTGTTATCAATGACAAGAATCCAGGAGAACATGAGTTCTTTAGAATCCTAAGTGATGGCTTTGACAATAAATGTTGACTATTTTGTGACTATTAGGAGAAATTTGTTTCAGTTCCCTACCAAACCTATGACAATAAGGCAATGCATAGTAATTTTTCTTCCAGAGAATAGAAACAAGTATTTCTTTCAAAATATTAGTATTATTTTAATCCACTCCCCTAAAGCATAACATAATCAGGCATTTTCAATTAAATCTCTTTATAAAGGTTGTATAAAGAGTCATTATCAAAGTAGAAGCTTAACACAAAGAAAGGGAAAAAAGATTTCCTCTAAAGTGAGGGTAACTTGGTTCCATACAATTTGCAAGATAAACAGTGATTCCTCATCAGAGTCATTTGGGAAATGCCCATGAGCACCAGTATTAGGGGAGGTGGTTGATTTGCCCACAGAGCAACTCAAATTTACATGGAAAAAGAAGTTTGAGAAATGACGCTAAAACTTAACTGAGCTCCTAGGTTCGTGGGGAGAGATAGCCCTGACTTGGTTTTTGTCAAGTGTACAGGAATGTGTATTTCTGGATAAAAGCAGGATTCTAGATGTCTGGTCCAGGTGTCTGAATCCAGGGGAGGTGGACACCCTATAGTATTTGTCACCTGGCTCTGCACAATGACAGTAGACCCCTCCAAGGCACTGATGGGCAAAGCTCATCTATTCTGCTGGTGTGCATGTGGGTTTTTCCTACTCTGAGTCTGTCCTTTGCTAGATGAGGCTGAGAGTACAATTCCCAGTGTACTAAACCAACTACTGTATATCAGTTTAATGGCAAAATCAAATTATTTGTCTGCCTGGTTGACTGTTCACCTGAGTTGACCACACCTAGCATGAGTCAACTGTCCTTATCATCAGCTGGATGTTGGCTGAATTGATTGGTTAGTTCATTGACCACTTCATGTAGCTAAGAGAGTCTTCCTCTGCTTTGTTGTTGTTAGTGGAAGGGACAAAACCTGTGATAATTGGCTATTTGCATTTGTTTTTTACTTTGCTTTGTGATAAGTCCCTTATCTTTCCCACAAATTTGCTTTATGTGTGTGATGCTTCCCAATTAGAAAAAAAAAAATCTCAGGTTTGGAAGGAATGTTAAAAATCATCAAATGCAAACAATTCTCTAGTGCTTTAGTCTCCTTTAATAATCTTCACACGTTGTTCTTGTTGAACATCTCCAGTGAAGGGTAGCAGATTTCTCCCTAAAAGAGTCCCTCTACCTCTAGACAACACTAACTGTGCTGGGGATAACTGGGAGGAAAGGAAGGAGTGAAGGAGAAAGTGACAACAAGTAGAGGAGGAGGAGAAAGTACTACCACTTACTGAATACCTTCTCTGGGCTCAGTCCTGTGCTTTACAAATATAGTGTGTAATCTGTTGGGCTTATGGCTTTAGAGTTGAGCAGTGTGTGTAGCAGAATTAGCACAGGAGCATATTAGCAGTCCACACCAATAGCTTTTTTTTTTTTTTTTTTTTTAGACAGAGTCTCACTCTGTTGCACGGGCTAGAGTGCCATGGCGTCAGCCTAGCTCACAGCAACCTCAAACTCCTGGGCTCAAGCGATCCTTCTGCCTCAGCCTCCCGAGTAGCTGGGACTACAGGCATGCAACACCATGCCCGGATAATTTTTTCTGTATATATTTTCAGTTGTCCAGATAATTTCTTTCTATTTTTAGTAGAGATGGGGAGGGGGGGTCTCGCTCTTGCTCAGGCTGGTCTCGAACTCCTGAACTCAAACGATCCACCTGCCTCGGCCTCCCAGAGTGCTAGGATTACAGGCGTGAGCCACCACGCCCAGCCTAGCTTTTTCAATAATACCATTTTGTGATTTCCTCATTTCTGCCAAGGAGATAGTGGCTGCCTCTAAGGTGGGGAAGCTGGCAACATCGACCTCTGCTGCCCTTGAAAGCCCATGTGCACACACCTGGAGACAACAGAACTGCTCTTCCACTAAAGGTTAACACACTTGCATGCTCACATATCTTTGTGGTTGAGCAGGGATTTGAACTTAGCTTGTTTAGTTTTAGAGCCTGTGCTCTTAACCAGGCTTCACTGTCTTTCCAGTTAGTTCTCTCCTACCTTTCACCAAGCTTTCCGTTCTCCATGATATGGATATCTGCATTGCATCCAGGTGGTGAAGCAGCCCCGCAGCGAAATGTAACTGCCTGATAGAAGTGGTAATTCCCTGTGCACATTCTCAAAAGGGGTTCTTATATTTTTTAAGGTAATAGATTTCCCGGATTTTTTTTAAGATTATAAAAGTAGCCGCATGATAGCAAGTCCAGCAGAGAGTATAGAAGGTGGTCAGAGTGTGACTCTTTATGAGATTGTACCCTCACCAACCAACAGAGCTGGCCTCACTTTCCCTGAATTTAAAACCAGGATGAAAGGCTGTCCTGTGGACCCTTTCCTCTTCCTGCCTCTGTAAGATGATGCAAACTAGCCTATGTAGCCAAGCCTCATGAGAGGCAGTGTTAGTGGTTAAGGGAAAGAGATCTGGAGTGAGTCTAAATTTTGTCTCTGCCATTTTTTAGATGGTGATCATGGGTATCTTATTTAATGTCTCTGTGCCTCCATCTGTAAAGTGAGGATAATAAAAGTACCTACCACATAGGGTTGTTGTGATGATTAAGTGAGTTCTATATTTTCAGCAGTTAGCACGGTGCCTGGGATAGAGTAATATCACCATCATTAGCAGCAACAGCAGCAGCATTCAGGAGTCCTGCTAAGTTGTGTCAGAACTGAAGCCCTCTTTCTGAACTCTCAGGTCATCACTGGTGCTTTGCAGAGGGTGGAGGGAAGTTCTCTCTTTGCACCTTCCACATGCTCCACTCAATGAATCCACAGTTACTGGGCATCCTCTGGGTACCAGTACTACAGGGCAGCACAGATTCCACGTGAGTGCTATAAGCCACTTGGAAAACTGGAACTAGTGCTCCACAGGATGGTCCCTAGGACACTGTATCAATTTTAAAATGAGATCAGTATATTTCCAAAGGCTGTTGGTATGATAAGGGATAGCAGGAACAGCTTAATTACTCACACAGTTACATGCACACACAGCACAGGATACTGCAAAGGAGACAGATTTGTTGCTAATGCCCCCTCCAAAGAAAGTGCAATTCCTTGGTAAACTTAAATAATATCTGTAGCCCTGAATAGCCAGTGATTTCCCAATCTTTTCATTTATATGCTTTTGTACATGCTAGGCTTATGTTAATTTCTTCTCCAATCCTGTATCCCATTTTACAGATGCCAACCTGTGACTCAGAGAAGTTAAAGAACTTGCTGAAGTCTGATGCATAAAGCAGAGCTCCTGGCTTTGTTTAGAGCCCCCTGGCTACTTGTGGTAACTGCCTCATTACGCCCACACAGTGCTTTCTGTGCCTGCGTGTAGGTTTTCCCATCTCTGTTTGCTTAACCTGAAGCTACCTGGTCCCTCCATAACCACCTCAAGGAGGTGCAGATCCAGGACAAGGTGGGTTAAGAATAAAAAAGTGGGCTCATCCTCAGACCCTGCCTGTGGCCCTGGAAGTGATATTTTTGCGGGGTGGGGGGCAGATTCTCTACCTACTCTGAGCTTTGTGTTGGGGTGTATGGCTTCGACCAAGGTAGAATTGAAGAGACTTGGGCTTCCTTAACTTACTCAATGGATCCCAAGGCTATCTTACACCCAGTCAGTTGGCTGCACAGTCTCTTAGGCTACCTGATTCTGAATCTTCTCTTCCCATTTATTGCAGCCCTAGATAAAATCTTTTTAACGGTTTGATTTTGTCTATCTAAAATTGTGGGTGAAAGCATTCCTGCCCTAGGTTTCACCAGCATGAACACTTACCTCAGAATCAAAGAATCTCAAACCTCACACTTACATGATTTTCTCTTGATAGTGCCCTGGAAACCAAAGCAGAATTAAGAAACTTCCCTCCAAACTCACTAAGAAACTGAAAGGAGAGGAATACATAATTCATATGATGGGGCCATTCCTCTAAACAGTGCTGGAGGTAGGAGGGGAGGAGTTCTTTGTCTTGAACTCTGTAGGTCCTCTCTGAGAGTTCCCAAACCCTGTGGAATGCAATGTGCTCCTCACCCTCCTCTCTGTCCCACCTCCCTGTTAGGTATTCTTTTCTTTCCATAATTCTCCACAGAACCATAGTACATTCAGGAAGGCATTTAGTAGACGATTCTTCTTCCCTTTCTCTGTCTTCTCTCCCTTTGTATTCCTCTTTCCCTTTCTTCTGTTTCCGCTTTCCCTGAAGGCTGACATTGCTCCTGATGAAGTGAAGATTTAAGGCAGGAGAAGAAGGGGAGGTTGAAGTGACAGGTTCTTTTTCTAAATTCTTCTCTTTCCCATTTTAGACCTTGAAACAAAAAAGATGATCTAGCCGAGCACGGTGGCTCATGCCTGTAATCCTAGCACTCTGGGAGGCCAAGGTAGGTGATCACCCGAGGTCAGGAGTTCGAGACCAGCCTGAGCAAGAGCGAGACCCCGTCTCTACTAAAAATACAAAGAAATTAGTGGGCCAACTAAAAATATATAGAAAAAAATTATCCGGGCATGGTGGCGCATGCCTGTAGTCCCAGCTACTCGGAGGCTGAGGCAGGAGGATCATTTGAGCCCAGGTGTTGGAGGTTGCTGTGAGCTAGGCTGACACCATGGCACTCTAGCCTGGGCAACAGAGTGAGACTCTGACTCAAAAAAAAAAAAAAAAAAAGATGATCTCTCTCCCCTCAAATAAAAAAAAAACAAAACCTTCCAAAAACCTGAGTGGGGAATAAAAATCATTCACTCTTTATGTTATTTGTGTAAGCTAGAACTGTCTGCATTTTGTGTGTCTTATCATTGGATGTTCTGTTTCTAGGGAAGCTGAGGCATGGTGATCCCATCCTGGGAAAACCAAAAAAAACGATAGAGGAATTTGTACTTCAAGGATTCTTCTCCATCCAACAGCTAAATATCTCCTTCTTTATGATATTTTCGGTTTTCTACATCTTAACTGTTTCTGGAAACATCCTCATTGTCCTCTTAGTTTTGTTCAACCATCACCTCCATACCCCCCATCACCTCCATACCCCCATGTACTTCTTCCTGGTGAACTTGTCCTTTCTGGAGATCTGGTATACCCCCAACAGCATCATCCCCAAGATGATGATCTCCATGGCTGGCTTCCTGGCCCAGTTCTACTTTGGATCCCTGGCTGCAACAGAGTTCCTCTTGCTAATTGTGATGTCCTATGTCCACTACCTGGCCATCTGCCTCTTTGATACCCCATCCTCATGACTGGCTCCCTCTGCATCAGGCTGGCTGCCAGCTGTTGGTTCTTCTGCTTCATCCTCACAGCAATCACTGTGGTCCTGCTGTGTAGACTAACTTTCTGTGGACCCAATGAAATTGATCACCTCTTTTGTAACTTCACCCCAGTGGTTAACTCATCTCCGTGGACACCTCACTGGCTGAGACTATGCCTTTGCCACCTCTTCTGCAGTGACTCTGGTCCCATTTCTCCTTATCATGGCCTCCTACTCCTGCATCCTTGCTGCTATCTTAAGAATCCCAACTGGCACAGGCCACGGAAAGGCCTTCTCTACCTGCTCCTCCCACCTCACTGTGGTCAGTGTTTTATGGGACACTGATTGCCCATACCTTGTACCCTCAGCCAACCCTTCCCAACTCTTGTGAAAAGGATTATCTCTGCTGTACACCATCCTGACACCCACATTTAACCCCATGATTTACACCCTAAGAAACAGAGACATCCATGAAGCTCTGATGAAGTGCTTGAGTAAGGAGTCAGGTTTCCTCAGATGATACAAAAAGGGAAAGAGCTATATTTGTTCAAGGGTTGATGAACTGGATTGAGTCATGTAAATTCTACATAAAAGGCAACTACCTAAACCAGGAGCTACCTAAGTGAGATGACCCAGATGCCTCTGAGTTCTGAGAGCCTCAGAATATGCTGTCCCAGGGTATGGTATGAGCAGGTCACACTCTGCCCCATCATCTCCAATAGATTTGGATTCTTGTGTAAAAGCTCATATCAAAAGTGAGTTGGTAAGGCTGTTTACTCATTCATTGAAATATTCAAGGGTCTACTATGTCCAAATCAGGGTGCTGGACATAAGTATTAAAATGATGGACAAAAACAGAGGTAGTCCTTGCTCTGACATTAATCAAATAAATAACATAAAGATACATATATAAATGTAAAATTACACTTGTGATTCAAAATTGAAAATAATAAGATGACTATTACATACTTATTAGAATGACCAAAATCCAAAACACCGACAATATCAAATGCTGATGAGCATGTGGAGCAACAGGAACTCTCATTCACTGCTGGTGGGAATGCAGAATGGTACACTAACGTTAAAAGACAATTTGACAGTGTCTCACAAAACTAAACATACTTTTACAATGTGATTCAGCAATCATACCCACTGGTATTTACCCAAATTATTTGAAAACTTATGCCCACAGAAAAGCCTACACATGGATGTTTATAGCAGCTTTATTAATAAATGCCCAAACTTGGAAGCAACCAATAAGTCCTTCAGTAAGTGAATGTATAAACAAACTGTGCTACAGCCAGACAATGGAATGTTATGTAGTGCTAAAAAGAAATGAACTATCAAGCCATGAAAAGACATGAAAGAAGCTTAAATGCATATTACTAAGTGAAAGAAGTCAATCTGAGAAGGCTACAAACTGTATAATTCCAACTATATGACATTCTTGAAAAGATAAAATTATAGAGACAGTAAAAAAGATCAATGGTTGCCAGGGGTTAGGGGAGAGGGAGGAGAAAGAGGGATGAATAAGCAGAACACAGAATTTTAGGGCAGTTGGCTGGATGCGGTGGCTCACGCCTGTAATCCTAGCACTCTGGGAGGCCAAGGAGGGTGGATCACTCGAGGTCAGGAGTTTGAGACCAGCCTGAGCAAGAGCGAGACCCCGTCTCTACTAAAAATAGAAAGAAATTAGCTGGCCAA
>JAQIFY010001892.1:0-13806 GCA_028533085.1 Varecia variegata | reverse complement strand
GCAAACTTATATGAACAACATTTTTCTGAGCTTGGGAAATGAAGCTCACAAAATGAATCACGGTGCAAAAAATCGCTACCTTTGTTAATGGCAGTCCTATGCTATTGTATTTTTTGTACATTAGAGAGCCTAACGCTATTGAAGGATCTATACAATTTCTTTTAAGATACAGGTAAGAGAGAAATGATTTTTATATTACTCACTGTCTTATATATAGAAAGTTAAGAATGCTGTTTAATTTATAATACTTTTAGATTGGATTTATAAGATACCACAATAGACAGGTGAGAAATAGAAACCAAATAGTATATTTTCTGTATATTTTATTTTCATGACTTACTCTGGACAAGCAAAATAGTTATGACTGATTTTTCCCCTTTAACAATGTTCTTTTTACCTTGGTTATCTAACTGTAATGAGTTTATAAGATAAGTTCTGGTAAATTGAAAAGATAAATAATTTAAAATTAGGCTTAAAGATTTATGTCTTAATGATTCTTATACAAGCAATCTTTCTGATGATTCAAATATAAAACTCCATGCTGTTGAACTGAATATATATTCTGAATAAAACTTTTAAGATAAGTCACTTAAATATTAGTTCCTATATCCTTTCACCCACTTGTGATAGCGATTTATCTTAGTCTTATATATAAATACTAATAATATACATATTTATGTATATATTAATAGTAGGAAATATGGAGAAAATATCTGTCCAATGATCAGTTTAATGCTTCTTAAATTGCAGTATTTGTGACTTAATAAGTACCCATACAAAAATTCAATTTGAAAATTTTCAGATATTTAGTGATTTAGAATTATATAAAAGGAAGCCATATCAAATAAAAATACATTTAACAACTGGAATTATTGGTTTTGCTATTTATAAACCTGTATCATGTTACAGTCTTTGACTTTATTTTATTCTGCTAAAAAAATTGGTGGACAAAAGAATGTTCTCAACTAGTAAAATCAGTAAGATTCCGAGGGAAGGTCAGTTGTAATCATTGTAATAACAAAGATAAAGCAACTTTTAATTATTTGAGGAAGTTTCAGGCAGTGTTAGTATCCTTATGAACAACACAATGTTTGTAAGGTAAAATTTAATATCAGATCTCTCTTTCATGCCAAAATATCAAAGTAATATAAACTTTACATTTTGAATAATAACAGAAAAAGAAAAGAATCCAAGGGTTGACGTCTTTTAATAATCTTAGTGTTAAGAAAAATATTTACCCCCTCACCCCCAAGTCTATGAACTTTCCGCTTTATTTAGTCTTCAGCCTTAAGGTCACAGAATAATGAGTATTAAATTGGTAACAAGTGACACGATAAATGAAATAAGATGGAGCACTTTAAGAAATGAGAAAAATTGGCATTTGTCTGCTGTCAAGGACAAATGTAAATTTTTTTCTATAGAATTTTTATTAAAAGTTTTCAAAGAGACATGAGAGGAAATATATTGTGTCACTTGCTACCAATTTAATACTCATTATTCTCTGACCTTAATTCTATCATAAAATGAAAACTGCTCCCAATAAAGCCTCTAATTATTTTCTGATTTCCACACTCAATGATCTCTGTTCAGTCTTTGTTCTACAAGATCATTGATTTTGACATGTGGCCCTGTACTTCACTTTGTTCTTCTTGAATACCTATCCTGTCTTTATGTTCACACACTCAGATTTTCAGCATCCCTCCTGCTTCTCTCATCACTCTGCTTTGTATCCTTTTCTGGCCTCTCCTTAGTCTTTTGTTTGTGAGTCACAGCCTTGGTTGCAATAGGAAATCAGTTTATTGAATGGATATTGTCTCTAACACAGAAAAGTTGCTATGGTTTAAGGAGCCAACTAGAAAAAATGGGCACTAAAAAAAGGAAGCAGGACAGCTGGTCAACAGCAAAAATCATGTCCCAACATTAGCTCAATGAAAGCTGCTTTCACTGCTGCTGACTTTCAGATGCCCTGACAATGTCAGTGTGATTGTTGTGGATACAGGATGAATTTGCTGGAGGCTTGATATGTCTGCCTTGGCTTTTTCTGCCACCAAAATTCCTTTGACTTTGTAACTGTCTCTCTCTTTCCATATTCCAAAGCTAGTCTGAGTGGATTTGACTGAGCAAACATAGATCAAATCCACTTATTCTAGGCACAAACAGGATGGGAAAATGTCTTCTTAGCTTTTTTGGCTTCTAGAGTGGGTGGTAGCCTCTGTTCACCACCAAGAATCACCTGGTAGAAAAGGGGATCGGGTTTTGGTCATCTAATAAACGATATATACAGTAGTCTCCCCTAATTTGCGGGGCATATGTCCAAGACCCTCAGTGGATGCCTGAAACATCAAATAGTACTGAACCCTATAAATACTGTACTATGTTTTTTCCTATACACACTATCTGTGATAAAGTTTAATTTATAAGTTGGGCACAGTAAGGTATTAATAACAATAACACATAATAAAATAGAATTATAACACTATAATTAGTAAAATTTATGTCAATATGACCTGTCTCAAAATATCATATTGTATGTAATATTTTTATGCTGCAGTGGTCACGGATAACTGAAAGCATAGAAAGCGAAAGGGAACTACAGTGTATACTTTTTCACCTCTCTAATGTAACTCCCTCAAGTGGCTACCTTTCTTCTTGTCCCTTTGTCTGAAATGCATAGCTCGTCTATAACTATGCCTTCACTGACTGCCATGATTCCAAAGTCATTTATTTTTAAGATTTAATGGATGTATGTGACTAAGTACATCTCACCTAAATGTTTAGAGGACCATCCTTCCCCATTTTGCCAATGCCCCTAAGTCCTCAATCTCAATTTTTGATGAACTTCTACCCAGTAACCAAGTGACTGAACTCTCCCTCACTAACTATCCCCTCCACAAAGAATAAGCACCAGTCCTAATGACTCTATATTCTGAATTCTTTGAATCTATTTCATTGTTCCATCATTTCCATACCTCTCATGGTCTAATCACTTCACGTGTATTTGAATCACTTGGAGAACATTTTCAAAATTAAGATTCCTAGGTTCCATTCTTTTACTACTATGTCTATTTCTGCAATATTACCTTGCAATCTATATTTCTCACAAACAGCTCCCCCAGAGAATTCTTTTGTTTAATCTGTCTTGGGGGAAACCCTGGAAAATAGTAGCAGCTTTCTGATTAGTAACCCTGAGTCCATTTTCCCATACTTGCAGTCTGTTTTCTATACTATCAAATATTTCATTAAAAAAAAAATCTCCTAATGCCACTCCCTATTTGAAAAGTTTTCAGTGCATGACTATTGCCTGAGAATTAAAGTTCAAGATCCTCATCCTGGCACTCAATTCCTTTATTAATCCTAGACCTTCCATTATCTTTTGCCTTGATGCTCAATCCATGTCCGAGACACAGGATTTCCTTACCATGTTCAATCATGTCCCCACAAATTTGGCACATAAACAGAAAACATCTCATTTTCTCTGAATCTGCTGTACATTTTTTGAATTGAAAGTAATTGTATTTTATTCCTTTTTTTCTATTTCCTAAAAAGTATCCTTCAGTATAGTAGCAATAAGTAAAATTAAAGGTAGATCTGATAATTGTTTTGCTTTGTTTCAAATCCCCTCCCCCAATCAAATTATATTAAATTTTAATACTAGTGACTGTATATTTCTTACATTTATTGCATTTTATTTCAGAGGACACCAAGTGAGGACATGGAAAAAGAAAACACAACATTGCTGACAGAGTTTGTTCTCACAGGACTTACATATCAATCAGATTTGAAAATCCCCCTGTTCCTGACATTCTTGATGATGTATTTCATCACCATGTTAGGGAACCTTGGTCTGATTACTCTCATCTGGAATGACCCTCACCTGCACATCCCCATGTATTTATTCCTTGGAAATTTAGCCTTTGTGGATACTTGGTTATCATCCACAGTGACCCCCAACATGCTGGTCAACTTCTTCACCAAGGGTCAGATGATGTCTTTCTCTGAATGCATGGTACAGTTTTTTTCCTTTGTAATCAGTGTAACCACAGAAAGTTTTCTCTTGGCATCGATGGCATATGATCGCTATGTAGCCATATGCAAACCTTTACTCTATCCAGTGATCATGACCAATGCACTATGCATCCGGCTACTAGTCTTGTCATTCCTAGGTGGCTTTCTTCATGCCAGTATTCATGAAGGTTTTTTATTCAGATTAACCTTCTGTAATTCTAACATAGTACATCACTTTTTCTGTGACATTATCCCATTGTTAAAGATTTCTTGTACTGACTCTTCTATTAATTATCTCCTGGTTTATATTTTCGCTGGTTCAATTCAAGCATTCACCATTCTGATTGTTCTTGTCTCTTATACATCTGTTCTCTTTACAATCTTAAAAAAGAAGTCAGTCAAAGGCATAAGGAAAGCCTTCTCCACCTGTGGCGCTCATCTTTTATCTGTGTTTTTATACTATGGCCCTCTTCTCTTCATGTATGTGCTCCCTGCATCTCTACAATCTAATGATCGAGACATGATAGACTCTCTATTTTACACTGTTATAATTCCTTTCTTAAATCCAATTATCTATAGCCTGAGAAATAAGCAAGTCATAGACTCATTGAAAAAAACATTAAAGGGAAAAATTTAGGTCTTATACCAATATCTCTTCTTTTTTTAGTAAAACAGACACAAAATTTTGCAGGTTAGATGTGGGTATAAATTTGTTCTTGTAGAACGCTTTTTTGCAAATGCAATTGTCCTAGCTTTCTAATGACTTAATGTGTTTTTATCTAATAAACTTAGAATGTTTTTATCTATATGAAAACATACATAAAATTTTAATCATGTGTTCCTCCCATATTAGAGTATTTAAAGTAGAAAACAAAGAAAAACATTTTACAAGTCATAAGTTCTTCATGTGTCTTTATAAATACATGAAAAGGTAAAATTGTTAAGCTCCTCTGAGAAGAACTTGAGTGTGATAAATCATACAGTGAATAGAGCTGTGTAGTCTGGACACTCATATCACATATACCCTATATTGGTTGGGTTTCTGTTTGGGTGAGCAGGCCATTTGCTCTTTTTTTTTTGTTCCTGTGAGAGTTACCTGCAATCCCCAGGGAGGGAGTAAATGGATGACAATCAGCTGCTGTTATTCTTTCACCCTAGAGCATCCATATTATTGCATGTGTTTAGTTTGTTCATTTTTATTACTCTGTGGTATTTCCATTGTACTAATGGCTTCTTGTCAATAATCTAGACTTTTGCTTATTCGTTTTTTGTTATGACCCAAAGACTAGATTGGTAATAAAAGCATCCAGTGTCTCTTTCTTCTGCCTTTTTTAAAGTCTATTTTCCTAACTAGCCTTTTCCTTGAATGAGAAGATAGATGTGAAACTATGAGTATAGGGTCAGTTATGTAGTTTGTGTTTCCTAGTTTAGATTGAGTGGGTATGCAAGGGGAAGTTGGGAGCTTCTCAGAAACTCAAACTTCATCTTTAGTCTTCTCTTGTGCGTGTCTAGTCCTCAGATTCCTCTTCTCTGGTTTGTCTTTCAGTACAATCTCAACTAATTTATATTTTTCTGAAATTCCACAAAATCTCTATTCTCTTAGTGTGATACCTTTGTTACCTCTTTCATAGATTTATTCCCTTTAGTGAATAATTTTTGTCCCATAGTGGGAAGTTACAGAAAAGGTAAAATATACACTTGTACAAAGCCTGCATTTTAGACTAGATATTCTGCTTTGTTTAAAAAGAAACTACATATAATTACATATATATTATTTAATGAATGTTTATATATAAATTATAATATTCTATTTGCTATGTTCACCCAGTTTTCTGGCATACTGCTGATGTTGCATTAAAAACTATCCCATTGAAATGCTAGTAACATGACAGAAATATTCTCAGTTATTAACACTTAAAAATTAAGGTGCATTCATTTCTCAGTCTGGAGATTTAGAAGAATTTATAGTTTCTCTGTACTTATGCAAATGTATAGAGATATTTTTCTCATCATTTTATAATACTCTCTACTATTCAGGAAATTACTAACATAATAATCCTAGACTGTGCTGAAACAAATAACATAATTAGGAATTAGGAAAAAATTAACAACCACCGATCAAAACTAAAACAATATTTCTCAGAGTCTGGGTTGTGAACTAGTTAGGGTAGAATCTTAAATATTATGCGTATTGGGTGTCTATCAGAACCTCTTTTGTCTAGACTCCTTTTATTTGTTTGCTTCTGTTAAAACAATGTTTCTAAAACTTCAGTGGGAACTGTAATCACCTGGAGAACTTGTAAAAACATAGATTGATCAGCTCTATCATTAGAATTTTTGATTCAGTAATGTTGATGCTCTTGGTTTGAAAGCACATTTAGAGAACAATTGTTTTTAAATAATCAGTTAAGCAAAATTTTTCTCATTGAGGTTATTTAGAGATCAGTCAAAATAGAATTTCTACACATCCTATAATCATTATAGCACTATACAATTATTATAAAGGTTTTCTTCCTCTGCTTTGTACATTTGTCCTTGTTTGGGGAAGGTGGTTGCAGAATTTAACAGGGTACCTGTTTCAAAGGGTAAAATACTGTGGTGTTTTTTGTTACTTTTTCATGAGATGGAAGACTGATAGTAATGATTGCAAATCAAACTATACAGTCACACATCAGTAAGGTGACTGGGAAGAACCTCTGTCCTTTAGAAAAAACCTGTGAAGATGAATCAACCTTTGAACCATTCAAGATTTTCATAGGGAAGTTGTTCCAAGTGCTATAATGATGTGATGTTTGTATAATGTTAGAAGAAACCTTTAAAGTAAGATATATTTGAGGGCAATAGCTAACTGTGGCATCAAGGGTTTTCCCTCTGCTTTTGAGTGAAAATAAATAAATTCACTAAGTGTATAGCAAACATTTATATTAGGGTTCTCCAGAGAAAGAGAATCAGTAGATGTGTGTGTGTGTGTGTGTATAGAGAGAATATTATCTATATACACACAAATATATGTGTTGTGTGTGTGTATATATATATATAGAGAGAGAGAGAGAAAGAGAATGCAAGAGAGACAGAGAGAGAGAGAGAGAAAGATTTTGAAAGACACTAATTTATTATAAGGTATTTGTCCATGCTATTATGGAGGCTAAAAAATAGCACATCTGGAATCTTCATGCTGGAGACCCAAGAAAGCAAAAACTTGAGAGTCATAGAGTTCATGGTATAGATTCCTAACTAAATATGCTTTATAGCTAGGCCTGATAACTAGAAACACCAAAGGCAGAAGAAGAACCATGTCCCAGCTCAATCAGTCAAGAAGAGAGAAGCGAATTCAATCTTCCTCTGCCTTTTTGTTCCATTCAGGCCCCCAATGGATTGGATGAAATCCATCCACATTGGGGAGTACCATCCACTTTACTCAGTCCACCAATTCAAGTGTGATTTTCCTCTGGAAACAGGCTCAAGACATACCCAGAAAGAATTTCTAACCAGTTATCTGGGCATATCATGGCCAACTCAAGGTGACACATAAAAATGTCCATCACAAGTCTCCCCATTGTCAACTTGGCACCCTTACACACCTTCTTAAACCATACTTAATGACAAAAAATAAAGACAAAGGAATCATATTACTGGCTAAATGATGCAATTATCTTGCATATAACTCTCAACTCATGAACACCTTCTTTGACGAGGAGGTTAAGTTTTTAGGTGATGTTCACTCTTCTCTTTGACATCTGGCAATCGAAGTACTATGATGTAATACTAACAGTATTTACAAACTATCTATGATATAAAATCAACACATCTTACATGATGTGATAAAGGAATATGTGATAAAGGAATATGAGAGGAATATTTGCTACGTATATATTATATATGTGCATATATCTGTATACACACACATTGATTACAAAAAAGGAGGAAATATTTGTGACAATTATAGTCCTCATTCCAGTACCTGATCATGTATTCAAGGCTGGTATTTATGAACTTCTTCAACTACTCATTCCCTATTCTCTTTTCCTATAGCAAGCACTTCAGTGGTGGTAGTTTCTTCCCTGGTGTGGTGACCCAAACATTTATTCCTGATGATTCTTGGTCATTAATTGTCCTTCATAGATTGAGTTGCTGAAGTTCTCAATAGACCTTAACCAGAGGGCATGGTAATACTGAGAGATCTCCTATGTATCTTCTATATTCCAGACATAGTCTTCTTTACCTCCATTGTGCATTTGTATCCAACTTCTCCTTAGTAGTCAGGATCACCCAAATCAGGATAGTCATTGCTTTCTTTACCTGTTCATTCAGAGGGATGAGAAGATCAAAATGGCCAGCTGGAAATCTTACAGTTTAATTGAATGATGGGGTATATCCTGGAATAAATATTCCCCCTTTGGACCTAAAACTTTTATGCCAACAGGGTGTGAAAGTGCAGGAACAAGAAGCAAATTTTGCTAGTGGGTCACTATAGGTGAGTGGTCTCAATCACAGTTTGACCATTTCCATTTCTAGGCCTGTGAATCCTGCCTATGAGAGAAACAGCACCATATATTGGAAGTTATTTCAGATAATGTACAGCCTTCTGGAGCATGTTCCTCCAGTCCTGCAAAGTATTGCCACATAGTTGGTACTGTAAATGAGTCTTAAATTCATTCCATGGTTTTATTATACTGGCTGTTTAAGGATAGTGGGGAATAAAGTAATATGGTAAAATCAGTGATTTTCATGAACATGATCCTAATTCTCCAATTTATTTGCTGTGAAGTAATTTCCTTGATCAGAAGGAAGGCTGTAAGGAATACTGTAACAACTAATAAAACATTCTGAAAGTTCATGGATATTAGCTTTGTCAGAAGCATTGTGCATAGGGAAGGCATTTCTGTACCCAGAGAATCTATTCCACCAGAAATGAAACACTACAATGATAAAAAGCAGTCCAGTGTAACCAACAGTCCACCTGGTTGAATGGTGACTTACTGGGGACTCAGTATTGGTTTCTTCTGCTGGTAGATTTGACACTTAGCAATGTCCCTAGATAGGTCAGCTTTGGTAAGTGGAAGTCTGTATTGCTGAGCCCATGCATAACCTCCATCTCTACCATCATGGTCACTGGAGGCCAACTGGTATCTACAGAATCATCATCCTATCCTCTTGATTACTAAAACACACCTCTGCTGAGATAACCCTTTGGTAAACATTCACATGACCTACAAACATTGTCTTAGCTCATTCATGCTCTTATAACAGAAGAATACAGATTGTGTATTTTATAATAAAAAGCCCAGACATTTACTTTTTTACAGTTCTAGAGGTTGGCTAGAAAGTCCAAGATCAAGATGCCATCAGGTTTCATTGTCTGGCGACTGCTGTTTGCTTCTAAGATGGTCCCTTATTGCTGCATTGTCTGGAGGGAAGGAAAGCTGTGTCCCTATATTGTGGAAGGCAGAAGGACAAGTACACCAAATGCTATGTGAAGCCTCTTTTATAAGGGCCTTGATCCCTCATGACCTAATCACCTCTTAAAGGCAACACTTTTTAATAGCATCACATTGGCTGTGTTTTGACACTTGAATCTTGGAGCGGACACAATCAATCCATGGCCTTCTGCCCATAGCCCTCCCAAAATTCATATCCTTCTCTGATGCAGAATATATTCATTCCATCTCAATAGACCACAAAGTTTTAACTCATTCCAGCATCAACTCAAAAGTCTAAAGTTTAGAGTCTTATCTAGATATCACATAAATCAGATATGGTTGAGACACAAAGATATGTTTCATTCTGAAGCAAATTGCTTCTAGCTGTAAACCCACGAAATCAAAGAAGCCACATTCTTTCAAAATACAATGGTAGGACAGGCTCAGAACAGATATTTCTATTCCAAAAAGGAGAAAAAGGAAAGAAAACCGGGCTAACAGGAATTAAGTAATTATAAAACCCAACAGGGCAAACAATATTAAGTCTTAAAACTTGGGTATAACCTTTGACTCCATGTCTCATCTTCCAAACATAGTGAGTGGGTGTTGGGTCCCTAAGGTTCCAAGGGATGCCAGCCTCATGGCTTTTCTGAGTGTAGCCCAGAGCACATCTCTTATGGGCTAGAGTCTAGTGCCTGTAGGTTTCCCGGGGTAGCATGTCATGCTGGGGTCTCTACAGATCTATGGTCTTAGGGGCAGTCCTACCTCCACAGATAGTTTGGGAATTGTCCTTGGGGGGGGTGGGGCTCTTTGGTCCAGAGGTTATCTGAGGCATCCTTTGAAATCTGGGTGGGGCAAGCCATGCCTCCACAGTTGTTACACTCTGTATGCCTGCAGAATTTGCACCACATGCACATTGTTCATGTTACTGCTTGTGCCTCTGGGCAAGTAGCTCAAGCTGCACTTGGGCCCACCTAACATCCAGGATGACTGAGAAGTACCATGCCAGAATTCAAGAAGCAGCAACTAGAGGTACCATTGTGAAATGAGCCCCAAGATTTCACAAGTGCCCTGGGCTCCTACTTTGAAACCATTCTACCTCCAAGGCCCTGGCACCCTGGGCCCCTTCTGGATATGGCAGCCTCAAAGATCTCTGAAATGTATTCTCAGTCATTCTGCCACAGTCTTGATGATAACACTGAACTTTTTGTAACAAAATTAATCCCCTTAATAAAGGGTCACTTGGCCACATCATTGATTTTCTCTCCTAAATAAGCATTTTTATTCTATACAAGACCAGACTGAGAATTTTGCAAATACTTATGTTCTGTTTCCCTTTTAATTTTAATTGTATCTTTAAACAGTTTCTCTCTAATTGCATTTGATTGTAGCAATTAAGAGAAGCCATGCAGCACCCTCAACACTTTACTGCATAGAGGTTTCTTCTGCCAAATATTCTAGGTCATTGCTCTTAAATTTTGCTTTTCACAAAGTCCTAGGACACAGAGACAATTTAGGCAAGTTTTTGCCGCTTTATATTAAGGATGGCCTTTCCTTCAATTTCCAATAAAATATTTCTCATTTTCATCTAATACATCATTAGAATATTCTTTGTTATCCACATTTCTACAAACATTTTGTTCATGACCACTGATGGAATTTCTAAGAAGACTGATGCTTCCTCTGTTGCTCATCTCTTCTCCTGAGCCCTCACCAGAATCACCCTTAATGCTTCATGTAGGATTTTTCCAGCATTCGTTGAAAAACTGTTCTAGATTCTACCCATTGCCCAACTCCAAAGCCACTTCCACATTTTAATGATTTGTTATATCAGCACCTCACTATTTGGTAGCAATTTCTGTCCTAGACTGCTTGTGCTGCTATAACAGAATGCCAGAGACTGGTAATTTACAAAGGAAGGAAATGTATTTTCCTATAGTTCTGGAGGCTGGGAAGTTCAAAATCAAGGCTGTTTTGGTTGTCTGATGGTGGTCAAGTATATGCTTCCAAGATGATACCTTGAACACTCCTCTTAGGGTGAAAAACACTGTGTCCTCACATGGCCAAAGCCAGAAGGGCAAGCAAACTGAATGCTGCATGAAGCTTTGCTATAAGGGCTATAAGCCTAGTCAAATGGAAAGAATCTCTTATTATGTAATGATCTATAAATACCCCACCACTTGATAACATCAGACTGGCCATTCAGCTTCAAAAACTGAATTTGGGAAGGGACATATTCAAGCTATAGCAAATATTCACATGATTCTTGTCCAATTAGAGCAAGTACTTTTTCCAAATTCCCTTGTCACCAATTTTCCAAGTCCCTGACCATCCAGCATACCTGTTAGCCATGAGCTATGACTTGGTGTATAATTACATGTCTTTTCATTTCTGCTTTGAAGCAAATTGAACAATCAGGTGCATCATTTGGAATTCTTCCAGTTGGGAAGATTTCCCTTTACCACTGTCCTTCAGGGATGTCCCAGAAAGAAGCTATAGTGCTGGAGCCCTCCACTTTTCAGCAGTGTCTGGATACGGTGCAGAACCATCTGCATCCTGGCCCAAGTTTTCTGTCTAATGTCAACTGATCACACTTAACTCCCCAAGACAATAGGTGAAGGCTGTCAGAGAGAAGGCCATGTAGCAGGATTAAGCACAATGAGCATTTGGGCCACATCTTCAAGTAATGTACTTGTGCTTTCAGGGCCTGCTAAGGCCAGATGGCATAAATATATCTTCCATTCAATGATGGAATGTTGTGCATGCACAAACATCTGGGTCAATCAGTCAGAAAACACCCAGCTCATGATGGGCTCTTGAGGCCTCATGGTAACTTGATGGACTGTTATGTAGTCTTCAGTGTCTAGTAAGTCCTAGAGCAGACTAAGAACTGTTTTTCAAAAGGAGAACAATTATTGGTAGAGGATGACAAGGTAGTGCTCCCAAATTCTTGATGTCTATGCTGTTATTGACCTATATATGTCTGCCAAGTGCTCCAAATTCATTTCTATCTGCTACTGCCATGTCAAACATCCATAGATCTACTGGATCATATGTTCCGTGAGACAGAGCAGTTTGCACAGCAGCATACACCTATAGTAGAGCTTTCTTGAGTTCCGAACTCCACAAAAACGCTAGCGGCTTTTCAAGTCACTCAGTAAATGGGCCAGAGTAATACACCCAAATGAGGTTATTTTGTCTCTGTAACACAAAGAGGCCTAGTAGGTGTTGGGCCACTTTCTTGTGTGTAGGAAGACTGATATGCAATAACTTATCTTTTAGCTTACAACTGGTTACTCAGCATGTTCCATACCACTGGACCCCTAGAAATTCCACAGAGATAGAAGCCTCCTGAACTTTTGCTGCATTTATTTCCTGACTTCTGGCACAAAAATGTCTTACCTATAAACCTAGGTGGCTGCTACTTCTTGATCAGTAGATTCAATCAGCATAATAAGTTTAATGGATGGAAAGCAATGTCTTCTGGAAGAGAAATGCAATCAAGGTCCCTCAGAAAATATTTGCAAATTATATAACTGGTAAAAGACTTATATCCAGTACATATAAAGAACTTTTTAACTCAATTACAAGAAACATTTATAATCCAATTATATAGAACAACACTTCCCTTAAGAAGATACACATATGTGAACAAGCACAGAGAAAGATACTGGACATAATTAGACATCAGGAAAATCCAAATTGAAACCACAATGAGAGTCCAGAACCTACCCGTTAAAATGGCTAAAATTGAATAAACTAGCCATACTAGATGCGGCAATGCAGACATATTGTGCTCAAAGGTAGGCAATAAAATGAGTTAGGTGATAGTCATAGAAAATTTAAGGGGGCATTCAATTTAATTTAATTTTGTGTCATATTATTTATCATCCTGTTTCATTCACCTTTCTGCAGATTTTTCACAGTGACTCCTGTGTTATCTATGTTATAGTTCTCCTACTTCTTTTTTTTTTTTTTTTAGTGCAATAATATATTTAAAGGTGACTGGCATGCAATATATTTTTCTTTTTTTTTCCTCCTTTTATTATTTTTTTAAAATTTCACCTTATTATGGGGGTACAACAGTTCTGGTTAAATATATTGCCCATGCCCCTTCCATCCCCCTGAGTCTGAGTTTCAAGCATGTCCATTCCCCAGACAGTGCACATTGCACTCATCATGTAGGTATACACCCATCCCCTCCCCCCACCTCTGTCCGATACCCAATTGGTGTCATTCCCAAATGTGCACCCAGGTGATGATCAGGGAAACAAACTTTCTGGTGAGTACATGTGGTGCTTATTTTTCCATTCTTGGGATACTTCACTTAATAGAATGGGTTCCAACTCTCTCCAGGAGAACCAAAGAGATGTCGTATCAC
>JAQIFY010001891.1:0-13806 GCA_028533085.1 Varecia variegata | reverse complement strand
GCCTGGGGACAGGCCCACAGGAGAGGGAGGCTGGGCAGGGCAGGCCAGGGACCTGCAGAATAGGGCCTGATTATCACAAATGTGTGGCTCTGAAACAAACACAAAATCCAACCCAAAGTTCCAATGAAATCATGGTTATTTACCCATCGTTTTAGATTGCCTCTGGGATGGCTGCCACTCCACCCTTCATATGCACAAGCACAGAAAATACAGTGTGGACCCTGTCTAGTTTCCGCTACATTTCAGTGATTTCAGGATATTCTTCCTACCGCATGTGTTCTCACACTTGCTTTTATTTTTTATTTATTTATTTTTTTTTGAGACAGTCTCACTCTCTTGCCTGGGCTAGAGTGCCATGGCATCAGCCTAGCTCACAGCAACCTCAAACTCCTGGGCTCAAGCAGTTCTCCTGCCTCGCATACTTGCTTTTATAATTCAAAATATTAATAATCCCTATTATTATTATAAGAGGCTTATGGTGAATTGAAAATATTCTCTGTGGCACGCCTTAATACCACCTCTATTATCCTTTTGTGTATTTCCTTTCCATTTTTACAGTTTTCTCGTCATTTATTTTTGAAAAGGAAATACTATACAATCAATTCACACTGTGCAAAGGTCCAAAGGCACAAAAGTCTACACAGTCAGCAGCCTCTCCTCCCAGATCCCCCCAACCTGACTCCCCTCCTCAGTGGCAGCCAAAGTGCCCAGTTTCTTGTTCAGATGTGTATTTTAATGTGCTTACAAGTCAATTTTGCAACCTGATTTAGTTTACCTTAACAGCCCTTTCCAAGGTGTTACACTGAAAATAATGTTAACTACATGATAATCCATGAAGGCAATGATGTTCTTAAACTTACCCTGTTGCAGTTAAACATTAAGGTTGCTTTCAGGTTTTCATTATAAATAATGCACAATAGCCACCATGGGGCGCGTGGCTAGCTTCTGTCAGATTTTGGAGTATTTCCTACGGCTGGAGCCTCCCATTGTCGCCAACCCCTTTGAAGCTGTGCTCAAGAGTGAAGAGAAACCTACATAGTCCACATCACGCGAAGCTCTTTGGTCCACAGTCTACACCAGCCTTGCCATACTATTGGAAAAGACCAGTGCATGTGGGAAAAATACCACCCAATAAATTAAGCAAGGTACAGCTGATGATGTTGTACAGTGTTGTCACATGCCAAGGCCCATTCACACATCGTGTCCCCAGATCGAGCACAAAGTCATGTGGATGATGGCATCTTGACAGAGACTCTGGCCTGGGCCCCTCAAACACGTGCTTATGCCCCATGGGAGTCACAGTGACACAGGGTTGACCCACAGGGGTAACGTGTCCCTCCAGAGCATCATTTTTACTCAAAGGTCTGGGGAATGAGACATGACATTTGTGTTAATCACTGATACAGAGGCAGGCAGTTAGGGCCCTGTGCCAACTCTTCTTGCGTGTCCTGGTGTGAGGAACACCGACAGTGTGCACCGATGACCCTGGATTGTAAAGACGTGATGGTCTTTGACTGAAATTTATCTCAACTTCAAAAGAAAAGGAGCTGCCACGGGTGCTGTTTGCAAACATCTTTCAAGTGATCACAGCAGGTCCAAGGCAAAGATCCAAGGACTTTCTGCCACACTTCCGGCCTCCCAGCAGGGGCAGGGCAGCCTTTCCTGTGCCCACAGCCAGCCCAGGCAGTCCTCCTCTTGCTCATTTGAGCAGCTTGTATCGAGGGAGACTAAAGGCCGTATAGACACTAGATAAATAGATGAGTAAGACAAATCATCTTTCAGCAACTCAATCCTCATGGAAGACGGTGCATACGGTTAACGGTTAAAGCACCGATGTACGCTAAGGGCTCAGGAGCACATGGGGGCAGGGGTAACGGAATGAGACTTGAGTTTGTGTAGGATCTGGCCAGGGTGAACCGGGCAGCTTTCCTGCAGGATCGAGCGTGAACAGGATGTGATTCTATGCCTTCCCCCACCCAGCTCCTCCCCCCAATTCTCTCTACTCACTTGCAGACCCTTACTGACTCGGAAAGCCTTTCCATTCAAAAGGGGTTCCACCATTTGACACGTGTAGATTAAAGAGTGGCAAAACTTGCCAATGAGGAATTATCCCTGACCTCTCTGGGGAGCCCGTCTCAAGTGCTGACAAGACAGCACGTTGGAAAAGCAAACTGCCCACGGAGGCGCAGGCTGCTGAGTCGGAGAAATGAATACGTACATTTAAGGCAGTTAAAACCCAGCCTGACTCCGTGGCTGGCTCATCATGTTGCTGGGAATTTTCAGGCGTAAACAAAGGGTCATCACTCTGAGAGCCCCTGGGGACCTCCTGGGCTGCAGGAGGCCAGATTCCCAGTGCTCTGGACCCCACCGCCATGCCGGCCTTGGGTGACCAGAGCGCATTGTGAGGTCTGATTTTCAGACACCTTGCTCATTCCACATGGATCAGTCTTATATTTGCAGCACAATTAACTGTGGACAATTCATCAGGCGTCACTAAACCCTTTAATATCTTCCGTCCTGGCAAGAAGTTCCTGTCCTAGAAGCCCAGGACAGAAGCCAGGGAATCTGTTTGTCAGCAGACGCCTGCAGGGAGGCCCTATTCATTTGGATGCAACAAAAAGCACTGGAGAATCCTGGAGTAGGGTCAGGAATTCTTCACCGATTGATTTAGAAGAAGATGGCAACTTCAGTCTCAACCTGACTTAAGGTAAAGATGCAGGAGACTGCAAAAATCACGACTGCTGCGACCAACCAGACAAAGCCTCAGTGTGACCATCTGGCCGTGCCTGTGATTCCTGAAACTCACCAGTGGGGCATCCTCACCTGGAAGGAGGAAACCCAAGGCGAGGCAGAGGCCCAACCCTTCGTAATCATGCCCTTACCCAGGCCATCAGATACTGAGGGTAAGCAGAGCTTATTTTTACAGGAATTGTAAACACTGTCTCGGGGTCAATGGAATGATTTAGAATCCCTCTTCCTACTTCAAATAAATTGAACAGAGCTAGGCAGTGGAGACTGTGTACCACTCCACTCACAATGACTCACTGCTCACACCAACCATGTCCACCCCACCAGACACCATGAAACGTACTTTCCATATGTTAGTATTTATTATTCTCATTTTTTCAGGGAGGTTAAATAAAATGCCTGCTTAAGAATCACACTGCTAAAACACCACGCAGGCCTCTAATCCAGACGTTTTTAACCCACACCCCACCCCCAGCTCACACTCCTTCCCTAGAGTAAGAGTTCATGGCATGTAACACCATGAGCAGCAGCCCATGTATCCCCTGAGAGCTTGGATTAATTCTCCGAGTCCTGAGCTGGCCTCAAAGCCTATTTTCCTTTCCACTATCCTGTACTGTTGCCCTCGGAAGACAGGCAAAGAAGGAGGCAATGAGAGAAGTGCCCCACCCTCCAACAGAACCACCCACTCCCATCGGTACGAACACTAACTGTCCTCGTACCCAGCACCATGGGCACGCATGGTGCATAGTTTACCAAGCCTGTCCTGTTCAGATTACCTTACTGTACCTTTTGGAGTGGAATTTGAAAACATCTAAACTGTACAGGTACTTTGTCTTTTGACTTACCTTTTACTTCTAAGCATTTACACCTTGACAGCATAATACCTCTACAACAATGTGAAAATATACATGCGTGAAGCTGTTCATTGCAGCATTATTTGTAACTGTAAAATACTAAAAACAGCCTACATGCCCATACATAGGAGAGTTGTTGAATAAACTATGATACAGCCACACACACCATGGGATACAAGGCAGCTAAAAGAACAAGAATGAGGATGATCCCTATGAATTTATGATGTATTCTGTTAAGCAAAAAAGTATAGTATGTTACCTTCATGTAAAAAAAAAGATAACAAAATATTCATCTATCTGCTCATTTGTACAACAGGAAATAAGAGGATGATAAACCAGACAGGAGACTTGTTATCTATAGAGGGTGAGTAGGAACAAGGTGGAAAGGAGGGACGGGAACAGGATAGCAGGGATGAGGAGGAAGTCACACCTCTGAGTCTGCCTTTTTGTATAGTTGTGATATTTAAAACCATGCTTATGTTTCTCACATATTCGAGAACAATTAAAATCAACCAGGATGTGAGGAGAACCCAAAATGGAGTACAAAAAGTAACCAATGAATCTAACTATATTACAAATAAATAACATAACCACACTGATGGGATGGGGAAGAAAACGAACTAACTTTAAGTAACTTTGGAAAACAATGTCTTGAGACTAGATACCGAAAGGATAAAGATAGAAAGGATTGTGTAATAATAATTATACTCTAGTTAGGTTTTTTTTCCTACAGACACATAAGTTAACCATCCTAAAAATATTTCACGTGTATTTGAAAAGTGAATAAGTAAATATATCATGGCTAGTAGGAGTCAGGTTTCTCATTGGTGGAGAGAGGAGTTGTAGGCTGGAATAAGGCCTGTGGGATTGGGTTAAAACTTAAACTCAAATTTTTTTTTTTATAGAGATAGTGAAGTAAATATGTGTGTGTTTATACATTACATATATTTCCTAGCTCTGTGCTCTGAGAAGGTGTAAACCCAACACCACCTCAGTATCAATGAGCACATCAGCCACCAAGATCTTGGTTTCTAAGCACCATTCTGAAAGGAAACAGGGCTCCCTGGAGAAACGGTTGACTCCAGGACTGGGCAGGGTAAACACAAAGCAAGTATGAAACTTTTTGAGACACCACAAAATAAGTTCAAAAAATTATAATCAGGGAATGTCTAAAGGACACACAAATCAACTTTAAACATCTCCAACAATTTGGTCAAATCTGGAACAATTTGAGCAAAAAAATAAATGGTAGTACTGGGTTATAACCCATAGAAAACAAATATCCAAAAGTTCATACTGATATTAATAAAGAAGGGAAGCTCTTCCTTACAACAGAATTCCAATAAATAAGTACAGATGAAACCATAGAAACAGAAAGTTACTGTTTGGCAAACACCACAGTAATGATTGTCACAGGCAAGAATTATCCAAGGATGTAAAAGCATGGTGAGAAACAGGATATTTACATAATCTTGACGTATCTCCTGATGTTTATTAATTACAAAGGGGAGAATAGTAACATTTTAGAGGGGAAATCATGCAGATACCACTACCCGAAGTGATCAAAGTTGTCATCAGCAGTGACAAGAGACATCAGCAACATGTACCTCCACATATGATGAACTGTGAAGGGCACAGATTTCTGTGGTATTTTTGTCAAAATACGTAACTTGAAATCAATTGCAAGGAAACATCAAATAAACCCACCTTGAGGACCATTCTGCAAAATAATTAGCTAGTACACTTTAAAAGTGTCAAGGTCATGAAATAAGACTGAGGAACTGCCACAAACCAGAGACTAGGGAGACACGACAAGTAAAATAAACGGGTGACCCTGGACTGGACCCTGAACTGGATGCAGGAACAAGAAAAAGCCAACAGTGGGACAACTAACAAAATTTGAATAAATCTATAGAATAGTTAATAGTAGTGCTGTTAATTTCCTGATTTTGATGCTTAAACTATGGTTTATAAGATGGGGACATTGGGAAAACTAAGTGAAGGGCATACAGAAAGTATGTAATTTTTTTTTTTTTTTTTTTTTTTTTAAAGAGACAGGATCTTGCTCTGTTGCCCAGACTGGAATGCAGCAGCACGATGACTGCTCACAGCAACCTCAAACTCCTGGGCTCCAGCAATCCTCCCACCTCAGCCTCTCTAGTAGCTGGGACTACAGGCTTGTGCCACCACACCTGGCTAATTTTTTTTTAAATTTTCTGTGAAGTAGTCACTACATTGCCCAGGCTGGTCTCTAACTTCTGGCCTGAAGTAACCCTCTCCCCGTCTTGGCCTCCCAAAGTGATGGGATACAGGTGTGAGTGACTGTGCCCAGTCTGTTTTTGCAACTTTTTTGGGAGCTCTGCCATTATTTCAAAATGAAAAGTTAACATATAAAAATAAATTTAAAAAATAAAATTGTCCCACCAAATCCTCACTGCTTGGGAATTTGCCTATATTTTTCCTGTGTAACCACATAGGATGAGACAAAGAAACATGCTGTATGAAAAATAAGCGTATCAATTATAAGTAGTCCAAATGCCAGCATTTTAAATGCCAGTATTTTAAACCATCTGATTTTGAAAAATCTCAGAGAAAAAACCCTGTTTATGAGCAGCTGAAAATAAAATCCACTAGTTTTGAGCTAAATGTGGAAATTATCTCATATTCTTCTGTATGATAAACATATTGGCATGAATATACCTTCAAAGAAAAAGAAAATCAACTGCTGGCCTCCACAGACTATTTCCAGCTCAAAGAATGCCACATAGAAGTCTGAGCCACACTCTTGCAAGCACATTACATGAAACAGAACCAACAGGAAGGGGGACATGGGGAAAGGCGAGTGGGGAGGGGGCATTCCAAGAGCACATGGAATGTCCAGTGTCTGGAAGTTCCCAAGTATTCTGGTCATTGGCAACGACATTTCCAAATTGTGAAAAATAATGAGTCTCTCACACTATGATTCATAGAGGAAACACCCTGTAATCAGTGATTTATTATTCTATCCTGTAGCTTTATTTACTGACTTTCATGAATTGAAGTCAGAAATCCTAGCTTAGCACAACTTAACTTGGCCTTTCTCATTTTGTTTTGGGGGCATTTTTTTTTTTTTTTTATTTTAAATCATGCTACGTGTCACTGGTGAGCAAGGTCCTTTTCCAGCTCAACCAAACTCCATGAGTCCACAATTCTATGAGTAGGTACATTCTGTTCCACGAGACAGGCATTGCATCTAAAATGTGATGGAGAGGTGGCATTTGACTGTGATGTCTATAATTAAGGAGCATCAAGGCAACTGCACAGCACCACTGTTTGTGCAAAGCTTCCACCGTAACGTGTGGTTTACCAATGTATCATCTCTACAATGAGCTTAAAAATAAAGAAGCCCACCAGCAAACACAGAGCTGAGGACAGTCTGCCAGCAGGGGCTCTGCCCACCTCTGCAGCTATGGAGATGGCCAGCCACTGCAGCAGGCCTCTCGGGAAATGCACTCAAGCATTCTGGACCCAGTTTATGCCTCCTCGTCTTCGGGGTAGACTTCCTGAAGACCCTAGCGCCTCAGTCTGGTTCTCCTCCTCTACATTCCTGCAGAACCCTGAACTTAAACCATCTGATTTTGAAAAATCTCAGAGAAAAGCCCTGTTTATGAGCAGCTGAACATCATGTTTTATAACAGCACGATAAAGTAAAGTTGCCCATTTCCTTCCCTCTCTCTCCTGCAGGCAGGGTCCGGCACACCCTTCTGTATTTCCCCAGTGTGTGACACAATGTGACACAATGCCTGGCCCATGCAGGCACTCACCACATGCTGAGGGGCAGGTGGAGCCTGTGGAAAGCACACCTGACCACCCGTGCACCCCGCTAGAGCACCTAGCTGCTCATCTCACCTGTTTGCCCATGCTTCTGCTTGCCAGGCGATATCCTAGCTGCCAAGAAGTTTGCAAAGACAGAGAGGAGGGGGCTATCCTCCTGGAATTGAGAATTTATGGGAGAGACTGACTTTAAACATGTAACCATGTAAACAATTATGTAATTATTATACAATTGGAAAAAACACTCCAAAAAAGAAAAAATTGACCTGCCAATTTAAAAGCTTGCCCAAGGCAATTGAGGGGTGGGAGGGTGGGGGTGGAGACACCCTCAGCAGATAGTCAAAGCCCCACCACTTAAAATAAAAGAGCAAAATGGAGAGGGGCCAAGTGTCCAGCTTCAGGGGAATGGCTACGCACGGCCTATCCAGGCAACTTAGGGGAATGTAACTACTGAGCCATTTAAAAATGACAAGTATGTGAACTATGTTGATATGTGGGAAGATATTAATAGTTTATTATGTATTGGGGTTTTTTCTACCATAAAGGTGCTTAAGTTCATTAACAAAAATTTCAAAACTTGGCCTCAGCCTCTCTGCCTCCAGATGATCTTCAGAGTCCTGGGGGTAGCAAGGCTGGTGGCCCAAGGTGTCGGCACATAGTGGCAGAATGTGAGAATAGGAGGCTGTGGAGGGCCATTGGAGCCCCTTCATTTGACAGATGCAGACTCACAATTAGCTGGCAGAGTGCCCACCTGGGACAGCGTCTCATGCCCTTTGCATCCCACCTGCGGCCCTTCCAAGGAGCTCCTCAAATGAAGAAGGAAGAAGGTGGGAGACCAGGCAGCCACCTCCTCTGTCAGGAAGAGAGGGCTCTGCCTGGGCGGGGTGGCAAGGCTGTCCCTACTACAGAAGGCGACAGCTGGGCCAGTCCTCACAGGGATGGTGGCCCAACACAAGCATTCCCCCTGTTTTTGCTAAGTTTAATCCTTAGCTATTTGATGTATGGTCACCGGAACAGCAGCGTCAAGCCTCACCTGGGAGCTTGCTAGAAACAGAGAACCTTAGTCCTCACTCCTGCCCACCCCCCGATCTACTAAAGCATCACCTGTGTTTTAACAAGATCCCCAGCAAGAGTCACTGTGATGGTGGATTGCATGTGTCCACTTGACTGGGCTAAGGGATGCCCAGACAGCTGGTAAAAACATTATTTCTGGGTATGTCTGTGAGGGTGTTTCTGGAAGAGATTAGCATTTGAATCAGAGGACAGAGTAAAGAAGATCCACCCTCACCAATGTGGCTGGGCGCCATGCAATCAGTTTCAGAGCCCACACAGAACAGAAGGTGGAGGAAGGGCAGGTGCTTTCTCCTCTGGAGCTGGGACATCCGTATTTTCCTGCCCCTGGACGTCAGAGCTACAGGTTCTCAGGCCTTTGGACGCGAGAGATTTTCACCAGCTCCCCAGAAAGGGGGGGAGGAAGCAGGGGAGCCTGCTGTCAGGGAGCTGGTGGGGAAGCGGAATTTTTAAATGACCAGTGGTGAATGGCTTCCAGCGCCGAGAGAAGGGCAGCACGCAACTCGCAAAAAGGCTCCCGCCTTTGGCAACGAGGACGTCACAGGGGACACCCACGGGCACACTCCACAGCTAACATGCCAATGGGGAAACGCAGAGAGCCGAGGGGGTTGGCGGGTCCTCAGAGTGGAGGCAAAAATAGGCACTGAAAAAAAAAAAAAAAAAAAACACACCATGCTGGTCCACTTGGAAGACTAAGATAAACATTTCTAGATAACGTCCTCTATTGTCAAGTTTGCTTTGTGGAACAAAGGTCTTGATGGAGGCTTCCAACAGCCCTGTTGTAGAAACTGCCTGGACCAGACCCAGAGGTGGCCCTGGCAAGCAGCCTCTGCAGAGGGGATGCAGAAGGTGGGCACAGGGAGATGCCACCTAAAAAACAAAGGCTCCCAAGGGAAACTCAAACTCAGCACAGTACTTCTCAACCATCCCCACAGAAGGACCAGTTTATCATTCCAGATCCACTGGTGAGCAATGCTTTTGTAAAATACACCAACAATGAATTACTAGTAAAAAGAATAAAGGATGTTCCAACCCATGGAGAAGCAGGATAAGTATAAAAAAATAACAAAAAAAAAAAAAAAGCAAAAAAAAAAAAGGATGTACAAATACGGGCCAGATATCTTATCATTAGACTCAATACACAAAACTCTATTTTAATCAATATAATCTGAAAAAACACAACTTACAGAAAAAGGAAAGAATTACACAATACAAGCATAATGAAAGCAAGCATTAGACAATATAGTAAATCACTATTACTCTGGCAATGTTTTGTTGTAGCATAAGCAAGAAGTTACAGGTTGATGGAATTGGGGGGGAAAGGTTTTAGCATAATTTTCAGCAAGCTTAGAACATTAATTTTTAACTTGAATCCAAAACGAGAGCAAATATTGTATTTTCAAAACACATCTTGAATCCTTCAGTAGTTGCCAATTCCACAACCTATCCTGTGCAGTTATGGTTAAATTTAAATTATCTTTGGATGAAATACATATCTACTAGATACACAAATTTCCTAAGCATGGATCTTTTTTGATAGAAAATAAAATTCAAAATGCTCGATCAAATTCATAAGGTATTTGGTGATAATGTTTCCTAGATGCACAATATCAAGATCATCTACTTCATGGATAGCTGTACTTAAAATCATGGAATATAACATAATGATCTGTAGATTCTGTTCTTAGTAACTTATAACTTTTGTTTTTATCCTTTGATCTGCCATTAAAAATATGTTGCATTCCTTCACTGAATAGAAGTTTTCATACCTAAGATAACAAATAAGCAAAGCTAGCTGTCTAATTCACACTTTTTTTTTTTTTTTTTTTTTGGAGACAGAGTCTCACTCCGTTGCCCTGAGTAGAGTGCCGTGGCGTCAGCCTAGCTCACAGCAACCTCAAACTCCTGGGCTCAAGGAATCCTTCTGCCTCAGCCTCCCAAGTAGCTGGGACTACAGGCATGCACCACCATACCCAGCTATTTTATATATATCATTGTCCATATAATTTCTATTTTTTAGTAGAGACAGGAGTCTCGCTCTTGCCCAGGCTGGTCTCGAACTCCTGAGCTCAATCCGCCTGCCTCGGCCTCCCAGAGTGCTAGGATTACAGACGTGAGCCACCACACCCGGCCACACACCTTTAAAGAATTGAGAACAAGCCAGTTCTTTGCCTTCAAGAAATACTAAAAGGTTATTTTGCAGTTCATTTTCCACAGAACTTTTCCCTAGGTAATCATCATACCTCGGGAAACAATCAGTTTATGATTAGCTTCCATATCATAAAAGGCAAGATAATCTTTAACACCTTTCTGTATTATACTTCACAATTCTTAGATCATCACTAACTACACTGTTTAGTTCACATGACATTTTTTCACATTAAAACCTTCTCAATGAAGGAAGGAGTGCACTGATATGCATTCTATTGCAAACTCTTTAATCCTGCATCTACTCTAGAATATTCTCCTGCTATTGCAATGATACTGCCAGAGCACTCTTACACAAAACTTAAATTCCAAACCACACATTGAAAATGTAAGTCTTCATAGTTTTATCCAGTTCAGATAGAGTTGTGTTTATCAGTAATAAAGTTGAAAAGAATTATTCCATCATATCATATCCAAATTACACACTTACTAGAAGAATTGCCACATTAGCAAATCTGCCTTCTTCAAGCTATAATGAAAAATTCCTTACTATTTGTTCTATGAGTTGCTTTTCTGTATCATTAGCCACTTTCTGAATACATCACTGGAAAGTAATACGTCAGCTGTCTTCTTTGCTGTAGATTCACCCAATATTTCCACACAAACATTTTTGATGCAGTTGTACACTTACTGTCTTCAACAGTTCGTATACTGGCTTTTTATTTTTAGCAAATCAAAGTGATACTTAAGAAGCCCACAAGATACTAATGTTGATATATGAAATAGTCAACACTTGTATCTGTCATCTCTAACGGAATTCTTTCTTTCAAAGAATTTTTTGTTTTCAATGTTTGTCTTTGATTTATATGTAAACACTGTTTACATACCAATGAAGGGTCTTATCCCTTCATTAGCAGTACATTCTCACAAAGTTACATACTGTGGTTTTAGCAGTTTATTTAGCTACTTAAAGCTACAAAACTGAGTATATGAATACATACAAGTAAAACTAATGTAAAATCTTTTGCTCTTGAAATAACTTCCATTGTCACCATTTAGTTTACTACTTACTACTGCCCATTCAAGAAAAGGGGTCTTTCTTGACAATAATAGTAAATGTCCAGTGAAATTTGCGTGCCTTGCCATCAGTAAATTAAGGTTACAAATAATACACATTGACCAACAAATATTTAGCTAATATTAAGCTATAAATTAAGAAAATGTCTTTATTCACATATGACATAATTATGTATGCAGAAAATTCTAGGAAATCTATTTTTTAAAGCTACTAGAAATAAGTGAGGTTAGCAAAATTGCAGCCTATAAGGTTAATGTACAAATACCAATTTTATTTCTATATGAGCAATAAAAGTTGGAAATTTAAATTTATAATAGCATCAAAAAATGACACACTTAGGAATAAATTTAACAAAGTATGTGCAAGACCTATACCCTGAAAACTATAAAACTTTGCAGAGAAATTAAGACCTAAATAAATGGAGATACATACCTAAATAGAAGACTCAATATTAAGTCAATTATCAAGTCTCCTCAAATTGATCTATAGATTCACTGCAATTCCAATAAAAATCCCAAATTTTTTTAAACACAAAAATCAACAATCTGATTTCTAAAATGTATTATGGAAATGCAAAGGACAGAATAGTCAAAACACTTTGACAAAGATTTTGAATTTGAATACTTACACTACTTAAACTAAGATGTACAATAAAACAATAAAATTAAGATAGTACAGTATTGGTCTAAGCATGGACACACAGGGCAATGGAAAAGAATACAGAATCCATGTCTAGAACCACACATATACTGTCAACTGATTTTCAACAAAAGTGCCAATATAATTCAACAGAAAAAGATAGTGTTTCCAACAAATGATGCTTTAACAACTAGATATCCATACATCATCCATAAAAATTAACTCAAACTGGGTCATGGACCAAAAGAGAAAAACTGAAACTACAAGCCTGAGCAGGAGTGAGATCCCATCTCTACTAAAAACAGAAAAATTAGCCAGGCATAGTGGTGCATGCCTGTAGTCCCAGCTACTCAGGAGGCTGAAGTAGGAGGATCGCTTGAGCCCAGGAGTTTGAGGTTGCTGTGAGCTATGATGATGCCATGGCACTCCAGCCAGGGCAACAGAACAAGACCCTGTCTCAAAAAAAGAAAAACAAAACAAACAACAATAACAACAACAAAAAAAAAACCCAAAACTTCTACCAGAAAACAGAGGAGAAAATCTTTGTGACCTTGAGATCAGCAAAAATTTCTTATGTAGGACACATAAAAATATGAACCTAGGAAAAAAAAAAAAAAACCCTGATAAATTGGGCCTCATCGAAGCTAAAACAAAAATTAAAACCTCTTTTCTTTGAAAGACACTTTATGAAAATGAACAAAAGCAAGCCACAGAAAGAGGAAATATTCCCAATATGCCTATCTGACAAGGGACGTGCCTCCAGAATACATGAAGAACTCAGTAAGACGACAACCCAATAAAAAAAAGTACAAATGATTTGGACAGATAGTTCACAAAGATATGTGGGTGGCCAATAAGTACATGAAATAATGTTCAACATCATTTTGTCATCAGGATAATACAAACTACATTCAAAATGACATACGATCACAGGTCTATTAGAATGACTAATATTAAAAGACTGGACTGTCAAGTGTCGGCAAGGACGTGGAGCAACTTGAGCTCTCACACGTTGCTGATAGGAATGTAAACCGTATATTCACATTGGAAAAATGTTTGGTGTTTTTTTTATAAAGTTAAACATACATTTACCATATGACCCACCAATCCCACTTCTAGGTATTTACACAAGAGAAAGATATATAAGAACTTGTGTACAGATGTTTACCACAGCTTTACTTATAGTGGCCCAAAACTGTAAAGAACCCAAATGTCAATCAGCATTTGACATTTGATAAACTGTGGCACATTCATACATGGATTATTTATTAGCAATAAAAAATAACAAATTTTTTTTTGAATTTTATTTATTTTTTATTATTTCAGCTTATTATGGGGGTACAAAAGTTCTGGTTAGATATATTGCCCATGTCCCTCCCATTCCCGAGTCTGAGCATCAAGTGTGTCCATTCCCCAGACAGTGTACATCGCACTCTTCTTGTAGGTATACACCCA
>JAQIFY010001890.1:0-13807 GCA_028533085.1 Varecia variegata | reverse complement strand
ACTCCTTTGTTTTGTAGAAAATCCATCATTTCGGGCTGAGTGTGGTGGCTCATACCTATAATCCCAGCACTTTGGTAGGCCAAAACAGGAGAATCACTTGAGGCCAGGAGTTCCATCATTTCTGAGAAATAACTCAAGGGGTCAAGCAGTTAGTTAAGGGAGAAGATTATACATATATGGGTTCATGGAGCTGGTTACAATCCCATACCAGGCCACCACTCTTGCATAGTGCATTACTGCACTGGAGCTCAGACCCTCTGCGGGGATACCCTCCTTATTCTGTCTGGGCTCTGACATGACACTCCATGTCGGAGTGCCTCTCCATGAGGACAACCTCCTCACCTTGCTTGGATTTTGGCATCCTACTCTGGGCCCTTTCCCCACATTGGACACCCTCTTCACGCAGCCAGAGCTCTGACACCCTGAGCTGGGTCACTTCCATGCTGGATGCTCTCTTCACCCTCTTCAGGCCCTAACTCTTCATTGAAACTGCCACAATCCATGAACTTCTTCCTCACCCTGCTGTGCTCTGATTCCCTTCCTTGGATCGTACCTCTGCATCACAGCCCTTTGGCTTCCAACTTGCTGCACCAGGTTGTCTCCTCACATGGATACTCTTTGCACCCCACTCAGCTACTTACTCTCCATGCTGGGCAGTCCTGCTACATAGATACCCTCCTTACCCTCCTTGGGTTTTGCTCCTAGACACCTGCCTTGTTCTGTCCCCCCATAATGATGGTCTGAATTGTTCAGAGAAGAAGTGATGGGAAGGAAAGGACAATTGAGAGAAATGTAATTGACTTTTGTATCTTCCTTTTTTCCAATGTATTTATTAAATGAAGCTGAAAGGCAAATAAGATAAGGTTTTTACCTTCCAGAGGTTTACATTCTGGAAGGGGGACAAACATGAAAAGATGTTATTACGGTACAGTGTGCTAACACGGTGCTATTTGTAAGTACTGTAGCAACATATTGGAACCACATGCATCTCATCCTAGAGGAGTATATGGAGGCCTTAGGGAGGTGGTGATGAGGAGCTCAGTCTTTAGGGAATAGGAGAATCTAACCAGGTAAAAAGGCAGCCAGGGTAGGTTGATGAACCCACACTGACATTTACATCAGATTATTTAGAAATTTAAGTAAGCATCATATTAAAAGTTTTAGTATTACTAGGAAAACACAAATAGATTTAGTTTATTTAAAATGCCTTAATTAATGAGAAAATCTCATTGCACAAGCCGTTGGACCTTCTGTGCCTTTCTGAAAAACAAGGGAATTGGTTTAAGAATGAGTTCATACTGTTGTGAGGGCCTGGTAAATGCTTGAATATGAATTACTATAATTACAAAAAGGAATTTAAGATGAAGCCCTAAATATTTTATAATAGGGATGCCTAACTTATGCTGGGAATCAACATGACAAACCTCTGAATAAAAAGGCAAGGGAAGTTATTCTTTATATTTGGGATGCCTTTTAATTTTTTTAAATTAAAAATTAGCCAAGATTATTATTAAAGAAGAAGGTTTTCCCTGCTGTGGTGTCCTGGAGCTTACCTCCATGACCCATGCAGAACAGCCAAGAGATTTTACTTCTGGAAGACATCATCCAATAGGCGTTAAGAATCATGTTTAGGTGTGAGCCTGTGTCTGATGGGAGGCTTAGAAATGGGATTAGAGATTTTGTCCCTGGGGGATTTCCTTGGATGCACAGTTAGCTCTTTTAACTTGCCTTTCTTATGCATATGAATTAGGGTGTGCATATTTGTCCAAAAACAAAAAAAAACCAAAACACCTCATATGTAACATAGTATTAAAATCAAAATTAAATGAATTATGGAATTTTTTCTAGTCTGAGAAAACAAATATTTCTTATAGTATTAATAGTTTTGCAAAGTTAAGCAGAGTTGGTTTATAGGATTCATTCTGTGTTTTTATTTATTTAGAGAGTATGTTAAAATTGGAAATTCAATGAGTAGTAAAATATGCAATTTTGGTGATCCCAATCTAAGAAATGCCCAGATTGTGATTTTAGTTATTGATGGTGGTTGAGGCCCAGTTTTGCCATCATAAACTCCATGACTTTGGGCTAGTTACTTCACATCACCCAATATCAGTTTCCTTATATGTATGATGTGAATAATAATATTGAGAAAAATGATATACTTTCCTCATAGCATTTTGTTTGCAGATAGTAGACTGCAATGAATGTAGTAGACTGAATGAACTGTGGTTATAATAAATTCCATGTCCAGATAACTTTATTTTTAAAGAAATTACTCCTAATGCATCTAGTTTTTTGGAATGAGTATTTGGAATTAAGATCATTTTACTTACCCAAAACATGAAAAATAAAACTTCTTCCAAACTAACACATTAAAAAAGCAAAACACAAAACTTGGCAGCTTTAGCTTGTCAGTATGTAAGATTCACAGGAGTAGGGATAATCTTTTTTTCATCCCTAATGCATTGTCGATTACATAGTGAGAAATAGCTGTGTTGGTTGTTAATAGATTTGTCTGAAAGTGATGCTTAAATTATGTGTATTATCTGTTAAGAACTCCTATAAACAATGGCAGTATTCCTTCTTTGTGTACTGAGATTACATATATAAGACATGACATTGAAGGGAGAACTGGTTGTGAGAAACATGATTCCATTAAATCAATAGTTACGGTATTTTCAAAGAAATGTAGAGTCTAATTATTGTATTAGTATCAAGAGCACAACACTTTTGGAAAAGTAATTTGCAATTGTAATAAATTAGAGTTCATTCCTATTATTTCTTTGGAAACAATTTTTTCTTTTTCTTTCTTACAAATATAGTTGCTTGTCTAGCTATTGAAAAATCTTTGTTTAGGCAATTTTCTGGTAAAATATTCCAGGTTGCAGTGTATCATTTCAGTTTTCATGGCTGCTTTTATGGTGTTTCTGCTAAAATACTTTATCAAGTGGAAATGCTATTAAACTTTAACACCAAGTGAAAACAAGCATACTTTAAACAACATAAAACCTCTACAAACTTAGTTTGACTTTTTAAGCAAATAGCTAACTTTTAAAATTTGAGTCTTTTACTAAGAAAGCATGTATTAAAAAGTTTTTCTCTTTGAAATTATTTATTTTCTTTAATCACAAAATACCTGACCAAATTATGTATTGGCCAAAACCTGAGGAAAAAGATAAACTAATTCAGCATTTTAAGAAAGCATGCCATATGAAACTGTATAGAAATACAGTAAACCTCCTAGAATATGCAATTAAAAAACTCGTTCCAGTTTAGGATTTAAGAAAGTTATCTCCCCTTTATGGATCTCTATAGAGAACTAAAGATACATAACTATAAAATATTATCATTTTTGTCACAAGTGATTTTATATTTGTGGGGCAAGGAATTAAATGCATGAAGTTATGAAAAATTCATCACTGTTAGCTAGATGTCTACAGTATTTAATAAATACTCATATCTATTAAGGGAATAAATGAAGGAATTTTGATGACAGAATATATTAATTACTATGATCATATTTAAAGTTTATTTTGTAAAAATATAAATAATATGAGCTGGATATACCTCTTTTGTTTTCAAAATTAATTACATCATCTTGGTTACCAAAAGACAGGTAAGCTCATCTCAGATAAGCTCAATAAGGTGAGCTCAAACAGGTAAGCTCAATAAGCTCACACATGGCTGCCACCAGCTGTAAAGTTTCTTTCCAGAATGAATATATCCTGTGTTACACTAGTTGGGTTTTGTGTGTTCATGTGTGCAGTTTGGGGTATTCATAGGCTTGTCCAGGTTAAAAAAAATTGTGTTTATAATTGTTTTTCTTCTCAGGGTGAATAACTTTTATTTTTCAAATATTTTTGCAATAGGGAAGTTTAGTTGATAATTTTCTGTGGGGAAAAATTTCGTGGTTGATTCTTATGCCCTTTTTTTGAAAATTCTCAAAAGTAGCATTTTTTTTTCCAGTTCTTAAAGAAAAATGAGAAGTTTACAAATAAATAAATTATTCTGGGCCTACGGCCTGTGGAATTCCCAAATGATGAGTGATTGATCCTTTGTCAGATATATATGGCTATTTTCTATGACGATTTTTAAAAAAATCGTTTTAACTGATCAACACTTAAGTGCACATATGGCAATAATATTCATCAGGTGTTGGGCAGATGGGAGGGGGGAGAAGGGGATGGGTATATACACACATAATGGGTGCGTTGAGCACCGTCTGGGGGATGGACACGCTTGAAGCTCTGACTTGGGTGGGGCAAGGGGAATATATGTAACCTAAACATTTGTACCCCTGTAATATGCTGCAATAAAAAAGAAAAAAAAGGGAAAGTTTTTTTTTCAGGGTATCATTTAGTTTTCCTGAAATATTTTCCCCTACATTTTAACTTTTAATACTTGGGGGGATGCTGAAGTGCTAATTTGAATTATGTTATTTTAGCTTCTGAGCTTTTTGTTTGAATTGGCAGATGGGGTGACCTTGGGTGACCTGGCTTTCTATTAACTGTGTCGATTTCATGCCAGATGTTGACCTCCTTGATTCTGATTCTGTCTTGGCCTCATGACCTCAATTTCTGCTTTACTTGTGTGCCTGACAATTGGGCATTCTTATTCTATCCTAACTTTAATTATTCTGGCTACAGCTGTTCAGCAGTAAGGTCCCAAACCTCCATCCTGATATCTAGAAACAAGCTTCTTTAATTTACCTTGTTATTTGACTAAAATAAGTTCTCAAATTGCCCACATAGAACTTTTTTATATTGGCTTTTTTTTCCTTTCCACATGATAATTCTCAAAGGTGTTGACTTATTTGTAGGAAATGTCATTAGCAATTAGTAAATTGTTTTCCAGATTTTGTTCTATGGATGCTTTACAAAGTTCCTAGGTCATAAAGGTGTGAAAAACGGCATACTTTTTGTGCCTTTTGAAGATTTATAGTGGTTGTTAGTCCTATAGTGAAGAAATCTGTTAAAATTTTTAGTGTAGCATTATTATAAAGACCAAACTTTGACTCTGCTGTTGTTGACAAGCTTTGAAGCCATTTTTCTAAGCCCCAGGAATGTTGAGACTACTATAATCTTGTTCTTTAGGGTAGCCTTGAAAATTCTTCAATGGCCATGTGTCAGGTTTATGGTCCACTAAACATATTATATATTCTTGGCAAGTTTTTTCCCTCTGTTGCTCTAGAGAATTGGATAAGGGAGGAAGGAGTAAGTTGAGTGACTTATAAGGTACTGGATTAAATAAGTGAGATAAATGGCTTGCTTTTTTCACTTTGGTGGGAAGTCCTTGAGTCATTTCTCCAAATAAAAGCCTAGACAAGCTCCCATGGTTGGAGTCAATGGCAGGTGTCAGAGACACTAAGGACCAGCAATGTTATCTGAGAGTCTCTTTGCTGATTAGGCCTTACGCTCTTTGAGCAGGGACTTCAGAGAAAGCCACATGAGCACGGGTTGAGGAATATGCAATTGTGATGAAGGCTGATATGCAAGACCGAAATGACACATTCATACTATATCATATGTATATGTGCATAGTGTGTAAACATACTCTCTATAAAGATATTTATAAATGTCTTTAGTACATTTATTCTACCACTGTGCCATTATCTTCTATTAATACATGCCACTTATAATGGAGTTGGTTTCATGTGGATCCTTTGAATAACTCAGAAAGTTTCTTAGTAAATCCAGACTTCTGAGGTAATTAAAAAAATCATTTCAATTATTCTACAGTGAAATAGTACAGTTTTGCCAAATTATTTGATCTTAGAATTTTTTTGTACTTAACACCTCTTAATACCTCACAGAACAAGGGTACTATAAAGCACACTTTGAAAATTGTTAGATTACACATCTCTAAATATAACGTAGGCTCAATTTGTGGTTTAGCTAAAATATGGGGGATATGTTTTCAAATGAACATTATTTCTAAAAATCTTATACATTTTTGCTTACTTTTGGTGCTTGGGTAGAAATTCGATAAGTAATATATTTAGTTCATAGTCATCATATTAGTTTCCTGTTGCTGCTCTAACAAATTACCACAACTTTGGTAGCTGAAGAAAAACAAACTTTTTTCCTACTTTCACATACTCTTCTGACACCAGATGTGTGGGAAGTTTTCCCCAAATACCAAGCAATTCTCCAGCACACATCAAAAGTGTGTTTTATGATTCGATTCTGACAGTATCTATCTGGAGATAAGCGCTCAGTCTCACAATACTTCCCCCCACCTCAGACACTGTTCCATGGTGGGCAGGTTTATGCAAACCTACCCCCAAAGTTTGAGAAAGCTGCAAGGCCAAAGAAAGAAGTTGACAAAATCCAGTTTCTCAGAAAGAAACATTTAATAGCAACTTAATGAACAGAAGCCATGTCTTGGGCAGCCACGAGACAAATGGAGATGGTGGATCTTGGTGCTATTACCTCCCAGACCCAGGCTTATAAATAAAAAAAGGGAAAGACTGTGTAGGGCAATTGAAGTTGACCCCTCAGGGAAAGGCAAGAATGCTACGTGAATCTGCCTAAGGGCAGTAGATATAAAGTAGAAATCTAGAGGTGGCATTCCTGGAACAGGCGTTAATCAGAAGTCAACATGGTGGGTTGGCATCCCCCAAAATGGAGTTGCTTTAGCTTCCGCAGACACCAGTCTCAAGTAGTAGGTTGTCACCTATGCTTCTGAGCAACCAGCTATAAATCAGGGTTCCCACAACCTCCTCCTCGGGTTCAATGAATTTGCTGGAGTAGCTTACAGAACTCAGGTAAAAACTTTGCTTACATGTCCCCATTTATTATAAACAATATTAGTAAGGATGCAGATGAACAGCCAGATGGAAAAGACAAGGTATGTGGAAGGGCAAGGTATAGGGCAAGGTATGGCCTTCCGTGCCCTCTTCTGGTGCTCCACTCTGCCAGCACCTCCATGTGTTCAGCAATCTGGACACTCTCCAAAATTCAAACCATGTTCTTTGGGGTTTTTATGGAGGCTTCATTATGTAAGCATGATTAATTATATCATTGGCCATCAGCAATCAGCTCAATCTTTAGCCCTTCTTTCCTCCCTAGAGTTTAGGGGTGGGGCTGAAAGTTCCAACCCTCTAATCAGATGGTTGGTTCCCCTGGCAACCAACCCCCATCCTGAGACTATGTAGGAGCCCACCAGGATTCTCATCATTAGAGCAAAAGATGATTCTATCACCCAGGAAATTCCAAGGGATTTAGGAGTTATATGTCAGGAATTGGGGTAGAGACCAAATATTTCTTACTATATCACATTGGCTTAAAAAACACAAAGTTATCATCCTACAGTTTTGGAAGTCAGAAGTCCTACAATCAGAGTGTCAGCAGAGCTGCATTCCTTCTAGAGGCTCTGGGGAAGGATATATTTCTTGCCTTTTCAGCTTGTAGAGGCCTCCTGCATTCTATGGCGCATGGCTCGTTCCTTGCTTTGCTCTAGCCTCTGCTTCTCACCATCTCTCCTCTCTCTGGGCTGCCTGCCTCCCTCTTATAAAGACCCTGGTGATTATATTGGACCCACACAGATCATTCAGACTAATTCCACCATCTCAAGGTATTTTATCGCATCTGCAAAGTTCTTTTTGTCATGTTCACTAACATATTCATAGGCTTCAGGGATTAGGATGTGGACATCTTGGCGGGGGTGGAGGTCATTATTCTATCAACTGCAGTCATATAGTTTCAGGAAGTATAAAACTACAGGTCTCTGAGCTAAGATATCTTATGGTAAATCAATTTCATCATTGGAAACAAAATAAATTTTTTTATGGAATACCAACTGCTAAAAATTACAGAGGGGAATATTATCATGGAATGTGTTTATTAGCTGTTCTCTCTTTGTCATAACTATATTTATTTATTTTTTGCTGATTCATGACATCTTCCCCCTAATTATATCAGTAAGAATCTCTGAAATATAAGTACATTTTTCACTATAGTCCTAATAATAGTGCTCTCTTTTACAAACAAAAATAAGAAAGTTGTTATAAACCCTAGCAGGGAAATTTATTAATATATTAGCTGTAAGTTTTCTTGAGCAAATCATGGTCTAGTGAGAGCACCCAAATGAAGACATGCCAACATCTTCTAAGAAAAGAGTTCACAAAATTTAAAAATGTGGTAGAAAGGGCATTTTTTCCAATGGTAGCTAGAAATTCCTTTTCCATTTATTTTTGATAAATTAAAAATAAGTACTGTAATCCTCACACAAAATTTCTCTCTTCTTTACAATTTTTCTCTGTGGTGCCAAGGAGTCCAAAACTACCCTGAGGAAGGAAGCATATTACTTCCTCTGCCCTCCTCCCAGTTTTCTGTTTAAATCCTGCTGCTGCCAAGTTTGAGTGGAAAATCATTGCATTGCCAGTTGGCGACTTACATGACTCTTGGCTAAGAAAGTGATTTAAGCAACTGTGAAATCTGCTTACACGTTCAGAGCTCTGTGTGTGTGGTGTAACACTAGTGTCCTGGAAAACACTAGGACGCCATCCTCCGGACATGCTCTCAAATATGAGCTAAGTTCCATGTCATGGATACCAGCATAACCCAAGAGCCCAGAAGGGAGTCGTAGGCTGCCTCTGGTGAGCTTCCTGCCATAAATCTAAGAAGAACTATTATTACTATTATTATTATGAGCACACATTAATTGAGCACTAACTCTATGCTAAGAATTGTGCTATGCCCTTAAGCGCATTTTTTATTGAATCCTCACAACAGCTCTCTGAGAGAGTTACTGTTATGGGTGAAGATACTATGACATTAGAAATTATCACTTGCCCTAGATCACGTTTCATCAGAGTTATGATTAAATTGTTTGTGTTTGACTTTAAAGCCCACGATGCTAACCTTTATGCTTCAACCTCTATATACGAGTTTGTGTGTATGCAGGGAGCCACATGATATAGTTGCTAAGATCCCACATTTAAAAGATGTATATATTTTTCTGATATAAAAGTAATATGTAGGACTTAGCCTTAAAAAAATTCATTCATTTAAGATTGTTTTTCTATCCCCTATCAACTAGAGATTGCCTTTACATTATGAAAAGAAATATAACTCTAATATTATTTTGAGATTTATGTGGCATCATTGGGGCATAGCACTGGGGAAAAAGAATAACTTTAAATCATTTTGATGGGAAGCAGCAGAACGGGCAGATGTAATGATGCTAGGAGTGAGGAAATGGATGTTATGCCCTGATTCAACTTTGATTCAGAGTATGACTTTGGAGAGCTACTCAATGTTTTAATAATTTTGAAATCTTTTTCTTGAAGTGAAGATATATATAAACACAACACTATGACTAAATATAGAAGATTTGAATTGTCTGTCTAAATGAGGTTGACCAGCAGCAGCTAGATCCCAGGCTCATAAGATCTAAGTAACCCATGACTGCCATCCAAGCTGGACTCGTCCAGGGCCAGGGGAAAAGATCATTCCTTCTTACAAAGGTAGGAGGGAAGCCCAGGCCTCCCCATATCACCCACAAGTCCTCAGCCCATGCCTTCTTCATGCCTGGCTGGGCCCTCATTCTGACTTTGAGCCCAGCTCTGGGTTCTATTTCCACTTTGGCTCTTTACCGGTGAACTCTGCCAACTTGGCTATATGCTCGGACTGTGCTTGCTATACTCATCCTTGCTCACTACTCAGATATTGGGCATTGCCTTTGCCCCCTTTCATGAACTTAACTGCAAAAGCCATTGCGAGTGCATGTCTGGCATTCTAGCTCTTGTTGCAGTGAGCTACTTTTAACTTAAAGCTAAGTGCTTGTTTGAGAGAATCAAGTGCTGGATGGCTCAAAAATCACTCTAAAGAAATATGTTTTATAATATTCTTTAATATTCATTAATATCTATATTTCTTAAATCACAGAATGATACATATATGTAATTTTTAAAAAAGACTCGGACTCGGGGGATTGGGAGGGACATGGGCAATATATCTATGCAGAAATTTTGTACCCCCATAATAAGCTGAAATAAAAAAAAAATAAAAAAAAAAATAAAAATAAAAAAAAAAAAAAGAATTTTTGTTTGTTTACTCATTTCCTTCTTTCTTCTATTTTCCTTCCCTTCCTCTCTTCCTTCCTTCCTCCCTCTCTCCCTCCCTCCCTTCTTTCCTTCCTTCCTTCTTCCCTCCTTCCCTGCCTTCCTTCTTTCCTATAATTTCAGAAAAGTTCAAATAGAAGGTGTGAATTAGGGGTTTTGGGGCATTGTAATACTTCAACATATTATAGTGGTTAGGAGAGTTTTATTTTAAAATTTTTTTAAAAGGCTAACTGTGGGAAACTGAGAGAAGATAGCTCATAGTGGCTACTCTGAAACTGCTTTTATTATTGTGGTCCAACCAAAACTATAAATATTTAAAAGAAAAATTCTAGTTTGCTTTATTTTTTCTTAAATTTATGTATTTATTAGTTAAGGTTCCCCAGAGAAACAGAACATTTATAAATAAAATATTTATAAATATTTAGAAAAAGATTTATTATGAGGAATTGGCTCATGAGAATATGGAGGCTGAGAAGTCTATGATCTTCTATCTGCAAACTGGAGAACCAGGAAAGCCTATGGTGTAGTTCTAGTCCAGTGCTGAAGGCCTAAGAACCAGGGGAGCTAATGGTGTAAGTCCTGGTCACAGTCTGAAGGCCAGAGAAACAGAAGTGCTGGATCAATCCACAGGCAGCAAAAGATAGATGTCTTAGTTCAAGAAGAGAGAGAGGAAATTCACCTTTTTTCTGCCTTTTTGTTCTTTTCTGAGCCCTCAACGAATTGAATGATGCCCACCCACACTGGTGAGGGTGGACTTCTTTACTCAGTCTACCAATTTAAATGCTAATCTCTTCCAGAAACATCCTCAAAGACATACCCAGAAATAATGTTTTACCAGTTATCTAGACATCCCTTAGCACAGTCAAGTTGACACATAAAATTAACTATCACAAGTCCATTCCTTGTAAATTTGGCACCCATAAGTATGTTCTTAAGCCATACTTAGTATTCAAATAAAGATAAAAACAAGGTCATAATTCCACCTAACATGATGTGACAATCCTGTGTACAACCAAAATTGCACTAATCCCTTCTATAAGGGAGAAGTGATATAGTTTTCAAGTGATGTTTACTCTTCTCTTGATATACCATAACTTAAATACTATGATATAAAATGAACAATACTGATATAAAGTCCCATCTTATGTTTCATGATAATGGAATAAAAGAGGAAAGAAAATATATATTTGCTTAATATGTATATATATACATAAACTTATTCATAACAAAATAAGGATGAAATACTCATGACAATTACTGTCTTCATTTCTATGACTGGTCATATGGTCATATCTGTTATGTATAACTACCTTTTTCTACTACCCATTCTGTATTCCCTTTGCCTTCAACAAGCACATCAGCTGGTTGTGGTCCTTTAGCTGGTGGGGTGACACAAACCTTCATTTCTGAAGGGCCGTTCATAGTCTTGTCTGGATTGGGTTGTTATATTAAATAGGTTTCCATTGACCTTAATCATAGGGTATAGTAATACTAAGAGATGACTTAAGGAACCTCCTATATTCCAGATATACTCTTCTTTACTTCTATTGTGGAATAGTAGTGCAATTTCCACTTAATAGTCTGGATCAATTATTCCAGCCAATACCACAACTCCCTCCTTGGCCTGTTGATTCAAAGACATGAGGAGCCCAAAGTGGCTAGGTAGCAGTCTTAATTTTCAGATAAATGGAATCATTGTTGTATCTCCTGGTAGCAGCATTCCTCCACCTGGAACTAAGACCTCTAGGTCAGTAGACTGCAAGGTTGTGAGAAGAGGAAACAAATTTTGCTAGTGGTCCCTGGGTATAATGGTGATTGATACCACTCCCGTTTTTATCCTTGATCCCTGGACTCATGAATCTTGGCTATTTGAGAAATAGTACCATATACTGGACATTGACTCAGAATATATACAGCCTTCTGGGGGAGAACTTTGCCCCAGCTCTTCAAGGTGTTGTCATCTAGCTGGTGATGAAACTGAGTCTTCAAAAGGACATTCCACTATTTTACCAAGCCAGCTGCTTCAGGATGCTGGGGGAACATGGTGAGACCAATGAATTCCATGAGCATGGGCCCATGGCTGCACTTATTTTGCTGTAAGCTGAGTCCTTTGATGAAAAACAATGCTATGTGAAATGCCATGTTGGTGAAAAAGGCGTCTGTAAGTCTACAGATGGTAGTTTTGGCAGAAGCATTGTGTGCAGGGAAGGCAAATCTATATCCAGAGTAAGTGTCTATTCCAGTTAGGAAAAATGATGGAAGCAGTCCAATATAATCAACCTGCCACCAGGTAGTTGGCTGATCACCCAGGGGCTCAGTGGGGATTTATTGTTGTTCTCTGCTGGTGGCAGATTGGGCCCTCAATGGTGGCTGTATCCAAGTTAGCCTGGGTGAGTGGAAGTCCATGTTGCTAAGCCCATGCATAACCTCCATTCCTACCATGGTGGCCATTTTGCTCATGAGCCTGTTGGGCAATGACAGGGGTGACTTCATAAAGAGGCTGACTGGTATCTACGGGGTGGGCCATTCTATCTACTTGATTATTAAACTTATCCTCTGCTGCGGTCAGCTTTAGGTGAGAATTCACATGGGACACTAATATCTTCATGTTGTTTGCCCATTCAGAGAGTCTATCCATATATCTCTCTTCCCCAGATTACTTTGTCAACAATTTTTCAATTATTTTCTTCTAAGTCCCTGACCATCCAGCCAAACTATTGGCTATAGCCCATGAATCAATATATAATCACACACCTTGCCATTTCTTCTACCAAGCAAAGTGTCCAACCAGGTGCACTGCTTGAAGTTCTGCCCACTGGGAGATTTCCCTTCACCACTGTCTTTCAGGGATGTCCTGGAGAGGGACTATAGTTCTACAGCTGTACTCTTTTGGGTAGTGCCAGAACCATTGGTAAATCAGGCCCATGTCTTCTTTTTCTCTGTCAACTGATTTTAAGGAACTCCTCATGAGGCCATAGGTGCAGGCTGAGAGAGAGAAGGCAGTGTAGCAGGAGCAAGGACCATGGGCATCTGGGTTGCTCCTTCGTGTAACTTACTTGTGTATTCAAGGCCTGCTCAGAGCCTGATCACCTATATATACCACTTCCATTTGATGATGTAGTGTTGTTGTGCATGTGCAATTTCATGGCTCTGTGAGTCAGATAACACCCAGTTCATGATGGTCATCTCAGGCCACATGGTCACTTGTTGGCAATGGTGAAGTGTTCCGTCTCTACTAAGGCCCAGTAACAGGCTAAGAGCTGTATCTAAAAAGGAGAGTAATTATCTGCAGATTATGCAGGGCCTTGCTCCAATATCCTTCTTATCATCTCTTTCTGGAACCTCTATTTTCCACTTATCTATGTCCAGCATTTTAGAGTCATCTTTGACTGTTTTCCTTCCCCTGTTCCAACATTCACCTCCAGGGGCCTGCCAAAGGCTCCTAACAGCATCCCTATATGGCATTGATTAAATTGTTTCCAAGAAATTGGAATACATCCCAGAACAAAGTTCAAGAAAATTTATAGGCATACAAAAGCATCTAGCACCCAACAAAGTAAAATTCAGTTTGGTAACCAATTAAAGATTTACAAGGCATCTCATGGAGGTAGACAGTAGAATGATAGATACTAGAGGCTGGGAAGGGTGTGTGGGTAGTGGGTGGGGGATGAAAAACAGTTGGTTAATGGGTATAAACATACAGTTGAATAGAAGGAATAAGTTCTGATGTTCGATAGCAGA
>JAQIFY010001889.1:0-13808 GCA_028533085.1 Varecia variegata | reverse complement strand
ACCTATAGTTATATCAATCAAAATTGTAGTCCTGAGAGTTAAAACAAGTACAAATCACATCCACGCCAACATTAATCAATACATTAATCAATACATGTTGGCGTGGATGTGATTTGTACTTGTTTTAACTCTCAGGACTACAATTTTGATTGATATAACTATAGGTTTAGTTTCTTCTCTATATCTGTTTTAAAAATTAAAATTAATCATTTTTTTTTACTGGAATTTTTTCACTAATACGGGGGGAAACTTTAGGTCATTCTGTTCTATTAAAATGTTAATTATGCAGAACTCACTGGCATTACACCAATGGTATCTGGCTCATCAGTCTATAGTATTCAATGTTCATATATTTATTATGATGTAACCTTTTTGTAATTTTCATTTTTAGGTGTTTATCCAAATAGTCACATTTTTATGTACATTAATCACTATATTATATATTTACATTTTATAAAAGACTTTTGTGCTAAATAAAATTGGAGATATTTTTCTGAGTTTTATAATTCATGTTATGCTTTTTATTGCTAATTTTATTTTTTGCTAAACCATTTCTGAGACACTAATACATTTTTGTAAATTTGTAATTTTGTAAATTTGTAAATTTTGTAAATTTTGTAAATTTTTGTAATGACATAAAACAGCATAAAAGTAAAAGCAAAAGGTACAATTCAACACATGTAAAAATTAGCATGTAAAAGACCTGATTGTATGTTAGAGAAGATAAATCAGACAAATTGACAATCAAGGATGTCCTTCTAAAAAATAGACAAACCTGTAACAATATCATAATTAAAAAGAATGTATTTCCATAGAATGATAATTAAACTTACATTTCAATTTGTAAAATGAATATCAATTTTTTTCCTCCTTAACTGCTTTTATACCAGTGATAAACCATCTGGGACAAACTTGGTTAGCAAAGTACTTAAAGGAACATATTTCTATATTATCTTATGGATAGAGGCAAAATGGATGGCTATTGTTTTAAAGGCTCCTTTTAAAATCCTGGATTAATCACTTATTAGTTAATTGACTATGTAAACTTGGGTAATATTTAATTTCTTGGGAATTCAGTTTCCCCATTTGTAAAATGGGGATAAAAATGCATATGTCAATTTAGCTACAAATATGTGAAACATCTAGCACGAATATCAATAAATATTAATATTGCATAATAAATAGTTTCATTACTCATCTGAATTCCTTATTGTACTGGCTTTGAGTTTATAGGCTTGCCAGAATGGAAAAATTAGTATTCCTGTGAAAAATTTTGAGAAAATAAATTTATATATAATTGTATGTGTCTCCTTTTCAAAAAAAATATCATCACTAAGTGCTTAGAGGGGTTATATCAGGAGAGAGTGCAGATAAAGGGAAGAATGGAAATAAAGTTAAAGATGGTAGTTCTTTTCTTGGATTGTTTCCACCCTAGCCTCAGTCAGAGAGAATTATCTATTGATTAGAAAACACATGGAGCTGAATATTTGGTAGTTGGCTTTGAGTTTACTGAACACTAAATGGAAAAAAAACACGCCAGCCTAAGAAGAAAATTAATAGATTGTCACTGGGGGCTTCAGATCTTCTAAAATGACTTTTGAGAGAAATAACTTTCTAATTCCTAACTGTACTAAGCTTCTTCAATTATTTCATACCTGTTTATATTAGGGTTCCTCAAATATAACTAGTTTTAAATGCTTTTGATAGGGTGGTATGGTTTGAACGTAGTCTCTAATGTTCACGTGTTGGACAGTTGATCCCCAGGGTTGGGAGGTGGTGCTTAATGGGAGATGTTTGGGTCATCAGGGCACCACCCTCATGAAGGAATTAATGCTATTATTGCAGGAGTGTGTTCATTACAAAAGGACAAATTCAGCCTCTCTTTTGTCTCTCTCCCCCATGTAATGCTTTACACCATATCTGTCTTATAACAATAATAATAATAATAATACTGCAACAAATATTTTTGTGCATTTGCCCTGGAATACTTTTGTTAATAGTTCTGTAGGATATATTCCTAAAACTGAAATTCCTGGACTAAACAGTACGTGCATACTTGATTTTGATAAATATGTCAAATGGCATTTGTGAAATTATACCAATAAAGGCTCCTTTTCTCTACACAGGTCAAAAATAGATATGATCAGTCTTTCTGAAATTGCTCATTGAGAGAATTGAAAATAGATATCCCACTTTTTAAATTTGCATTTCCCTGATCAGTTATGTGGTTAAGTGTCTTTCTAATACTTAGCAGCTATTTTTCTCCATTGATTTATGTTTTTGTATTATTTGACATTTTATTTTGCAATTGGCATTTTTCTTATTCATTTGTAATGACTCTTAAGACTGTGATATATGTATTGTTATAACTTACAAATATTTTCTCCTAGATTCTCATTTCTTTTTAAATTTTGTTAATAGTGTAACATTTTTGCCATGTTGAGTATGTGTGTTATTAAATTTTATGATTTGGACTTCCATGTAGTAAAATATAATGGTATTTGCTTAATTCTACTCTCCTCATATATTATTTAAAACAATACAGAACAACAATAAGGACAAATGAAACTACACAAAAAATATTCCCTGGCCATAAACGGGAGACAGACAATAAAGAATTTTCTAAATAACTGTACAAAACAAAGAAATACTAAAAATACCAAATCCCATTGAGCAATCTCTTAAACTTTCACCACAAGCTTCTTCAGCAGGCAAAGGCAGTCTAAAAAAACAAAACAAAACAAAACAAAAAGCAAACAAACAAAAAATCTTTAGGGAAGAAAGAAGAGAGGAGTTAGTGACAGGCCTAGTATTGTTTTAAAACTAACACCAAAAAAGAAAGCCACTCTGAGAGTAAAAAGTACTAAAAATGCATTTTTTACAAAATGCCTTCTAGTAGATCAGGAGCACTGACAAGTCAATGAGCTTCAAAGACATGTAATTATTAATAGAAATGGTCATCTTTGAAGGCTTAGTGTATAGAGGAGAAAAGGGCAAAAAAGAAAAGGAGAAATGACCTTTAACAATTGAATAGTAAAAGTGGGAGCAAAAAAGCAAAAGAGGAAAATTGAGAGCTTCAGTATTTAAAAAAGAAATTGCACTAAACAAACTGGACTTTTTCACACTGACAAAGGAAGGTACCATTGAACTAGCGTTCTCTGGTGAGCAGATACGTGCAAACCTATCCCAAAAGTCGGAGGGAACTGAGACCATGGAAACAGGCCGACAAACCCAATTTCTCAGAAAGAAACATTTAACAGGGACTCTGAACAGAAGCCATTTCTCAGGTGCCTGTGAGTCAGTGGATCTTCACACCCCTCCTCCAGAAAGTATTCTTGATACAACAAACTTTTTTGGTAAAATATGTGCAGCTAGTCATGTTTCAGACCTTCGTACGAAATTGGAAACCACTGGGAACCTTAGGTGAGCATCTTTATGAGGGGTTACCATGCCACAGGCCTTGTTTCCTGACCTTGCTGCAGAATGCTTTGGTGTATAGGAATCAAACATTGGTCATCATGGCATTTTCACTTCGAGATGGCGTTACTCTTGCCATGCAACATGCTGTTTCCCTGCAACTAGGAATCCTGTAAACAAAACCAATTCCACAAAATAAGTGAGTGAAGTTACACAAACTTTTGCACATAATTACTGTGCAAAGTCAGAGAATGAGAATCAATGTCCCTTAGCTGAACTCCCCCCGTACACACACCAAAAGCAAATATGAGGCTAAGAAAGACTGAGAGCACCAAATTGAATTTAATACACTAAAATAAGCTCTTGTGGATATTAAAAAAGTATTTTGAATCAGAAATTCAGAATTTAAAAAAATAATTTTTGGTCTCAGGACCAAAAAAAGAAAAAGAGATAAAGGAAAGAAATATAATGAGAACTGATAGAATTTGGGAAGAAATGGGGGAAAAACCCAAAATCTTTTTAAAAATTAAGCTTAAATTCAAATGTGCCCAAGTAAGAATATATATTCAAATAAAAACTTAATAAGGTATATTGAATAAAGGCAGGACAATACCTGAAAGAATAAAAATAGTATAAAGAAATTAGTAAAAAATTTCTCAAAGAAAGTGGCAGAAGAGAAAGACAAATAAAGATGGTAGGTATAATTGTAGTCCCTCAAAAATAATTCAACAGAACTCATGTTTTAAACTGTAATCCTAGAAAATTCTATGGGAAGAAAAAAACTAAACTGAACCTACATACTGACAGCTCAAAACCGGCACCTGGGAAAATAAACCCGGAAAGATCAACTCTGAGACATATATTAATAAAACCATGTGACTTCAAATACAAAGGAAGAAAAATTCAAGGATTCCAGGAAAGGCAAACAAATTAGATTGGCATTAGACTTCTCAATAATAAGATACAAATCAAAGCAATAAGGAGTGGAATTTTTTTCAAAAGTCAATGAAAGAAAACACTGGAAAGAACCAAGGATTTTATATCCAGCCAAGTTACCCTTCAAAAATCAAGTTATCGGAAAAATCACCTTATAGATAAAGAACTTAGTAATCTTTATTTATATGTCTTCGTGAGAAATCTATCAGAGAATAAGCTCCATCCAACCAGGGCATTAGTGGAAAAAGACTTGTGGTGAACGATATATTTCATATCTATAAAATACAAAAATATGAATATAATGCACAGATATATACATTATTATAGATTTAGAACTAAAAGAAGAGTGAGGAAGAGTGGGAGATTAATGTAAAATATTATATGGTCTGTCAGTGCAGAAATAATACTACTAAAACATGAGAAGAGATGAGGGAGAGAGAGGGAAAGCAGAAAGTTGAATAAGCTTATTGACTGTTGTATAGGCAATAGATGAGAATTAAAGGATAACCTTTTAAAAATGACAAGCCAGACAGTAAATGTTAAACTAATAAAAAGTGGACAAAAGGCATTAAAAGTGGTAGACATAAAAAGATAACCACCGGAATAAAAATACAAATCTTCCTACCCTCCCATAGAATTAAATAAGAAAACAAAGTAAGATATATTTTATAGAGAAAAATGGCAAATAGAGAAATGAAGAAAAATGTTAACTATTATGAAATCATTGGGATAAAATGTCTTTTTCATTCCAATTAACATGAATGGGCTTAATTTACTTACTAGTAAAGGCAAAGATTTATAATTTGGCTCTCAAAGCAATACCAAACTATATATTGTATACAAGTGATAAACCTATAAAACAAGTTTATTAAGAAAGGCTAAGAATGAAGGAATTGACTAAATTTTATCAGATAAATAAAAATATTAAGCAAGGTTAATGATCTTGATATGAGACAAAGTAGAATTCAAGCTGACAATTATAAAATGTGCTTATAAGGGAAATTTATGCATGTAAATGCCATAATTTACAATGAAAATATAACAGTTAAACATATCTATGTATTGGACAGACATGGTGGCTCACACCTGTAATCGTAGCACTCGGAGAGGTAGAGGAGGTTGGATTGCTTGAGGTCAGGACTTTGAGACCAGCCTGAGCAAGAGCGAGACCCTGTCTCTAGTAAAAATAGAAAAAAATAGCCAGGCATGGTGGCATGGGCCTATAGTCCCAGCTATTCGGGAGGCTGATGTAGGAGAATCGCTTGAGCCCAGGAGTTTGGTTGCAGTGAGCTATGATGACACCACTGCACTGAAGCTCTATCGCAAAAAAAAAAAAAAAATATCTATGCATCAAATAACACAGCAACAGCCTTTGTGATGCAAAGGAGGGTACCACATGATATGCAAGGAGGCATAAACAGAAATAGACTAATTTATAGTAGTGTTTAACAACCACTTAGCAACAGATCAAGTGAGCAAAATATAAGTAAAGATATAGAAGAACTAAAAATATAATCAACAAGGTGGATCTTATGAGTATATATCAAATGTTATGTCACAATAGTAGAGAATACATTTCTTCTTTTTTTTTTTTTGAGACAGAGTCTCACTCTGTTGCCCGGGCTAGAGTGAGTGCCATGGCGTCAGCCTAGCTCACAGCAACCTCAAACTCCTGGGCTTAAGCGATCCTACTGCCTCAGCCTGCTGAGTAGCTGGGACTACAGGCATACGTCACCATGCCCGGCTAATTTTTTCTACATATATTTTTAGTTGTCCAGATAATTTCTTTCTATTTTTAGTAGAGATGGGGTCTCGCTCTTGCTCAGGCTGGTCTCGAACTCCTGAGCTCAAACAATCCTCCCGCCTCGGCCTCCCAAGTGTTAGGCTTACAGGCGTGAGCCACCGCACCCGGCCGAGAACACATTTCTTCGAATGCTCATTTAATGTTCTCAAAAATTGATATTAGGTCACAAAAAATCAATAAGTTCTATAGAGTGGAAAGATTATGAATAATAACTTTAATCACAAGGCAGTGGAACTGGAGATTATTAGAAGAATTTTAAAAATGTCCTAATTTTTTAATTAAAAAATTAAATACCCTATTAAATAATTCTTAGGTAAAAGGGAGGAACACAATTGAAATAATAGTGTTTGGGGAAAACTTATGATAATGAAATCACCATATATCAGACAGAATCCATGGAATATTGTTTAAAACAGTGACCAGTGGAAAATTCATACCATTAAATTCCTTTATCAATAAAAATGAAAGAATGAAATAAATGAACTAAAAATCCATCTCAAAAGAGTAGAGAAAAAACAGAGTAAATCAAAAGGAAATACAATAAGGAAATGGTAAATATGAAAACAGACAATAAAAGTTAGAAGCAGTAGATCTAATTAATATATAAAATTTTGTTTTTTTGAATAAAGAAATATCTAGGTAACTTTATGAAGCAAAAAATTGAAAGACATATATTAGAAATAATTAAGGGAGAAAAATCATTGAAATATAATACTTTTTAAAATTTCATAAGAGAAATTGTATACCTCTACCAATTTAAAATCTTAGGTGATATGAATGATATTTTAGGTAAATATTGGTTTAAAAATTTAGTACCATTTGAGATAAGATAAAAACCTTAAACAGTCCAACTCCCAAAGCAGAAACAGGAAGTTATCAAGTACTCATTAAAAAAACAAAACAAAACAAAAAAAACCAATAGCCTGTAGTATAGCTTGAGGTCTAGTAAAGTGATACCTCCCAATTTATTCTTTTTGCTTTAAGTTGCTTTGGCTATTTGGGTTTTTTTTTCTGGTACCATAGGAAGAGTAGAATTATTTTTCTAGATCTGTAAAAAATGATGTTGGCATTGTAATGGGGATTGTATTGAATCTTTAAATCACTTTGGGTAGTACAGACATTTTAATGGTGTTGATTCTGCTGATCCATGAGCATGATATGTTTTTCTGTTTGTTTACATCCTCTGTGATTTCCTTCTTCAGTGTTTCATAGTTCTCCCTGTAAACATCTTTCACCTCCTCGGTTAAATATAGTCCCAGGTATTTTATTTCGTTGTTGCTATTGTGAAAGATATTGAGTCTTTGATTCTCAGCTTGACTATTATTGGCATACAGGAATGCTACTGGTTTGTGTACATTGATTTTGTAACCCAAGACTTTGCTGAATTTATTTATCAATTCCAGGAGTCTCTTAAGCAGGATCTTTGGGGTTTTCTAGATATAAGATCATATTGTCAGCAAAGAGTGATAGTTTGACCTCTTCTTTCCCCATCTGGATATCCTTGATTTCCTTCTCTTGCCTGATTGCTCTGGCTAGGACTTCCAGCACTATGCTGAATAGAAGTGGTGACAGAGGGTAACCTTGTCTGGTTCCAGTTCTAAGCAGGAATGCTTTCAATTTTTCCCTGTTCAGTATGATGTTGGCTGTGGGATTATCGTAATAGCTTTTGAGGTATGTCCCATCTATGCCTATTTTGTTAAGCATTCTTATCATGAAAGGGTGCTAAATTTTGTCAAATGCTTTTTCTGCATCTATTGAGAGGATCATATGGTCTTTTTTTTCCTTTCTATTTATGTGGTGAATTACATTTATAGATTTGCAAATGTTGAACCATCTTTGCATCTCTGGGATGAAGCCCACTTGGACCTGGTGGATTATTTTTTTTTGACGTGCAGCTGAATTCGATTTGCTAGAATTTTATTGCTATACTACAAGTCTTTAGTAATCAAAGCAGCATGGTACTGGCACAAGAACAGTGACATAGGCCAATGGATCAGAATAGATGACCCAGATATGAAACAATCCTCATATTGCCATCTGATCTTTGAGAAAGCCACACACACACAAGGCAAAAAAAAAAAAAAAAAAAAAAAGACAATCATACACTGGGGAAAAGAAGAATCCCTATTCAATAAATGGTTCTGGGAAAACTGGAAAACTGGATAGCTACATGTAGAAGACTGAAACAGGATCCACACCTCTCACTACTGACAAAAATTAATCCATGATGGATAACAGACTTAAAACTAAGCCATGAAACTAGAAGAATTCTAGAATAAAATGCTGGAAAAACTTTTATAGATATCGACCTAGGCAAAGAATTTGTGAAGAAGTCCCGAAGGCAATCACAGCAACAATAAAAATTAATAAATGGGGCCTGATTAAACTAAAAAGCTTCTGCACAGCCAAGGAAACAATCGAGTGAATAGACAACCTATAGAATGGGAGAAAACATTTGCATGCTATACATCCAATAAAGGGCTGATAACCAGAATCTAGAAAGAACTCAAGCAAATCAGCAAGAAAAAAAATCAAACAACCCCATTAAAAAGTTGGCAAAAGACATGAACAGAAACTTTTCAAAAGAAGACAGACTAATGGCCAACAAACATGAAAAAATGCTCAACATCTCTAATCATCAGGGAAATGCAAATCAAAACCACAATGAGATATCACTTATCTCCAGAGAATGGCTTTTATCAAAAAGTCCCAAAACAACAGATGCTGGCATGGATGCAGAGAGAAAGGAACCCTTAAACACTGTTGGTGGGACTGCAAAGTAGCACAGTCTTTATGGAAAGTAGTATGGAGATACCTTAAATAACTAAAGGTAGACCTAGCATTTGACCCAGCAATCCCACTACTGGGGATTTGACCACAGGAAAAAGTCATTTTATTAAAAAGACATCTGCACTCGAATGTTTATTGCAGCACAATTCACAATCACAAAGATGTGGAATCAAACCAAGTGCTCAACAATACATGAGTGGATTAATAAAATGTGGCATATGTATACCAGGGAGTACTACTCAATCATACAAAATGGTGAAATAATACCTTTTGTAACAACCTGGATAGAAGTGGAGACCATTCTTGTAAGCAAAGTATTACAAGAATGGAAAAACAAACACCACATGTACTCACTATTAAATTGGAACTAATCAATCAACACTCATGTGCACATATGGAAGTAAAACCCAATGGAAACCAAGCAGGTGGGAGCGGGGAGGAAGAGATGGGTAAATTTACACATAATGGTTACTATGCACATTATCTAGGTGATGGGCACACTTATAACTTTGACTCAAACTGTACAAAAGCAATTCATGTAACCAAAACATTTGTACCCCTGTAATATTCTGAAATAAGAAAAGAAAAAATATAAAATAAAATATATGCAAAAGTCTAAAAAAAATCCCCCAAACATAAAAACAAACAAAAGTATCCAAACTCATACAGTTTCATAAGAGGCTGATAACAAATCTTCAAACACTGATAGTTCCAATGCTCCTTAAATTATACCAGATTATTAAAAATTAAAGAAACTTCTTAATTATTTTGTGAAGCATGAATAACATTGATACCTAAACCTGCTACAGACAGTATAAGGAAGCTATATACAAATATCCCTTGTGAATATTCAAGCTAAAATACTAACTATAATGTTAGCAAATATAATCAAACCTCATTATGAAAATTAATACACTATGACAAAGTGAGATTTATTAAAAGAATGTAAGATTGATTCATAATTAGAAATGTCCTATGTCTTCAATTTATGTGTAATTTATTTTTAATGTATGTTAGAAGATAGTATTTAAAAGTCCATCATTTCCTGGCTAAATTAAACACACACACACACACACACACACACACACCCTTATGACATACCAAATCACCATATATATATATGTGGGGCTGCTTCTAGCCTTCCTATTCACTTTCTCATTCAATTTCTATTAATGTATCGTTATTATCCTGTTTAATGTACTATAGTTTGCATGTGTTGATTTCTCCATCTGATAGAGCAGGTTTGGTTCTGTGGAAACAGACTCTGAGATGAAGATTAGTATGCAGGAAGTTTAATAGTGAGTGCTCTGGTGATCGACATCTCTGGGGAAAGGCTGAATGAGGAATGGGCAGAGGCAGAATGGGGCTGAGAAGGCACAACGAAGCCACAGTTGATCCTGCAGGGAGCTCTGAAGAAAGGATGGCCCTTCAGAGACGTTCAAGTTGGGGCGAGATGGCTGAGCTTTTGTACTCCAGCATCACTCATAAATTTAGAGGCTGGACACGATGGCTCATGCCTGTAATCCCAGCAATTTGGAAGACTGAGTCAGGGAATCGCTTGAGGCCAGGAGTTTGAGACCAGCCTGGGCAACATAGTAAGACCCTTTCTCTAAAATAATAATAATAATAAAAATTATTATTATTACCACGCATGGTGGCACACACTTGTAGTTCCAGCTACTTGGGAGGCTGACGCAGGAGGATCACCTCTCTTGAGCCCAGAAATTCAAGGCTGCAGTGAGCTATGATCTCTCATGGGTAACAGAGTGAGACTCTGGTCTCAAAAAAAAAAAATGGACATTAGCTGCCTCTGAGCAGGGACACAAACTCTGAGTGCAGTGGCTTTCTTCATCTGAGAGAGGTTCCAGGAGAGGGCTGGTGGCTGAGAGTTAGCAGCTGGCAGAAGTCTAAGTGGCAGGAGGGATAAGTTCTTCAGGCCTGAAGAGGGATCTGGGTAGAAAAGCGCAGTATCCACCACATGCCACATTGTGTTTTTACAAATTTTTTTTGATTATTTATTTATATTTTCTCTACAAATGAATTTTAACATGGGCCTATCAAGTTTCTTTATAATGCCTGTTTGAAATGCATTTGGAATGCCATTCAATTAAAGATTAACTGGCTCTATCATATAATCCATCTGAAAATATGAAAAAGTAGAATTTCTTTTTGCTGTTGAATATATATATTTTTCTCCAGAATATGTTTAAATAACCAATAATTTTACAAGACGTTTGGTGAGTCCTTTTTGTCTGAAGACCCAGGCGTTTACTGTGCACGGTCCCTGTCTGTGCTGTTCCACCACGCTGTGTGGTTTCAGAACAGGATTCCTTGAGGAAAGTGGCTGCTCGTAAGTCCAGACTCAACAAGAAGAGAAGCAAAGGCCCTAGTTTTCCATTCTCCCACACCCCATGGAGGGATGTGCTGAGAGGCCTGGGTCCCCCTGGGCCCACGGCATCAATCCGAGCTGCAGTGGAAGAGCACTTCCCCTAAATATTTTCTTTGTTATGGTGCAAGCAGAAGGACAATCTTTTCAGGGAAAAAAAAGACTGGTGCCCAGTAGTCTGGGGTTGTGGTGCCAGCTATTTTCAAGAGGTGTCTGGGAAGGCGGCTGCCTGGCACTCAGAGACCTGGGGCCCATGAGATTCCGCAGTCCCCCTGGCTAAGGGAAACCGAGCTTGGTGCTACACTCTTGAGAGAAAGAGAAGAAGAAGGTGATTTGTCCAAGGAACGAACAATAACATCCGGAGTCACTTTTAGACCATTCTTCTCATTGCACCACATCTTTGTTCTGGAAAGCCAATTTTCTTCTATTTTTAATCCTTTCTTCTACCCCATTCTATTCTTTCTTTCTGGAATGATTATTTGAGTTCTGGGATCTATTTTCAATGTTCCTAATTATATTCACAAAATTTCACCTCTTATTTATCATTTTCATCTCTTTGACTTTAATTTTGAGGCACACATCAGTATCATCTTTGATACCAATGTCATTGCAGCTGTGCGTTTTTCTACTTTATTTGGAGGGGCTTATGTGGAGGGGCTTCTTTTTCATTTAAATTTAATTCTCGATAACTCAGGCTACTTGGCTACTTTTATTTTAGAGCAGTCGGTTTTTGTTTTAGAGGTATGCTATTATTTTGGATCTCTGAGGTTATTAAAGATGCTATATTGAATGTTATCTTCCATTTGTGCATTAGTCTGGGTTTCCCTGGGAGTTTATTTATTCAATCTGTCACATCTCTTTCTTGCCTTTGCTTTCCTTCAATTGTTTGACATTTTAGTTTGTTCCTAATTATAACTAATAAGCTTTATTTATCAATGTGTTAGGTTGAAGTGTTTCCAAAATACAGGTACATAAGTTCTTTCTCCCACAATGAATGCTGAACCTGATTATAAAGGGCCCTGGCTGAGAGCAAGAGGAGAGGGGGTGGAAGAAATGGGAAGAAGGTTCATGGGTGGCGGGGTTTTCCTTGGAAAGGAAGGGAATTTATGGGCACAACAGTTTTTTTTTTTTTTTTTTTTTTTTTGGTCTGCCATAGCAGCTTTTTCTTGCCCAGTATCTACGTAGGGAGTCTCCAAGGGCAGAACTTCCATTTTATTTGAAAAGCTGTTTCATAGTTTTAGCTTCTAGGAAAATTCCTGAGTGACAGACTGATCCAACTGTTCCACAGCCCTTGAATTAATCACCTTGCTAAACACCAGACAGGCTTGGTCCTACTCCCAGTTCCAGCCGCCTTCGGAATTGGGACTCTCAGGAAGTCCTGCTGAGTAAACTCACTTGTTTGGTGGTTGTCTTTTCTACCTGCTCTGAATTGCAGGTGACTGAGCTGAGTTAGGTTTCATAAATAATTTGTTTGATGCTGTCAAGAAATTCCTCTGTGCTCTGATCATTTAATCACACCCTTTTGCTTTTTTTGCAGTGGTACCATGGATTTAGTGGTACAATATTGTTTTTGAAGTGTTCTTAGATTTGGGGAAAGAGGAAAGGTAGTCATGGAAGATTAGTCAAACATCGTGAATAAGAATCCCTAATAGGAATTTAGAAAATGGAAACCAAACACTTAAAACTCCCACTAACTAATGGAACAAATGTTTTTCCTCAGTAAACCATATCTTTTTTTAAATATAGTCATCTAAAATTGACTTAAGAGCAGATGGAATAGATATGGTGGAAACAAAATCCCAGAAGAGGCAAGAAGCGATAGAGTCCCTCATATACGCAGGGAATTCAGCCCAGAGAGGTGAAAAACATTAATTTTCTGAGAACTGAGAGAAGAACGTTAGAGACCATCATGTACTCTAGTGAAGACAAGTGCATAATAAAGCTCATGCTGTTTTCATCTTCTCCTTTCAATAAAAACCTTAATCATTAATTAAAAGCTAAGAAAAGAAAATGAAAATGTTGGAGAAGAAAAAGATCTGAAATTATCTTTTATGGCAATGTTTTTTTTTAAATAAATAAATAAGTCAAAAAGACTAAAATTATAAGCAACAGTAAAATAATTATTTTGTACAGCGTGCATCGAGAGAGAAAGAGAGAGAGTAACACTGAAGATGAGGGTGGCCCCGCTGGTGCCAGACAAGTTGAGGGAGGTCGGATGGGAGAGAATCCGTGGTGCCATACAAGATTAATATTAATTTAAAATAGATAAACCTATGCAATTAATTAATTTGAATTAATTTAAAATAGACATGATAACAAGAATCTATTTAGAACTCAGCAAAATCAGTAAGAAAAAATCAAACAACCCTATCAAAAAGTGGGCAAAGGACATGAATAGAAATTTCTCAAAAGAAGATATAAGAATGGCTAACAAACATATGAAAAAATGTTCAACATCTCTAATCATCAGGGAAA
>JAQIFY010001888.1:0-13809 GCA_028533085.1 Varecia variegata | reverse complement strand
GGGGAGGAGTGGTGCCCACAGGGGTGTGGGTACAACTCCAGGGGGCCCATCCACGTAGGAACACAATGTACATGGTGTCCCCAAGAGCAGGCACGTAAAAAATACAATGCAGACAGTGCTCCCCAGGGCTATCCAGTGAATAATAAGGATAATGTTACCAGAAGGAGAAATGGATTCCAGTTAGGAAACACTATAGAGTCCCCTCCATCCTGTTTGACGTCTTCCCCTCAGGCTCTCTTCTTACACTCTGTTCCTTCTGTTCCAGGTAGCGTGGGGATCTCTGTCTGGACTTAGCACATACAAGTTGGGCTTGCCTTGCACTGTCTGGGGAGGACAGGCACTGGGCTGGGCTGGTCTAGATGGCTCATGCTACTGCCTACCTGCAGTCCTGGGGGTCCTCAGGACCCAGCCTGTGGCTCTGTGACAAGCATCACTGATCATTCTCTGCCAGCTGCTTTCTCTGGCAGCAGTGAGCATTGTCAGGAAATGGGCTGGAAACCAAACAAGAAATAGTGTCTCCCTCTCCCCAGGGGCATCTGGTTCTGAAGGCTGGGAAGGCTCAGGAAGTCATCTCTCTGGAGAATTCTGGGCCTGGAGACATACGATGGAGGGCTGGGTCTCTCCTGCAGGGCTCAGAGAGCTCACTGGCCGTCTCTTTCACAGGTTCTTCATTGGTACAGGAAATCCCGCCAAAGCCTGAAGGGACAATGAAGCCAGGCTGGTGGGATTGCTGCTGCGTCAGGTGCTCTCAGCTGACCCATCCTACACTTAGGACAGGACAGCTTCTGCATTTCCTGCCAGGACAGAGGTCCAGAGGAGAAAATTACTTGCTTCCGCTGACTTGGGCCCGGCTTCTGAGACACACAGACTGCTGTTCAGTCCTGAGGACGCTCTAGGTTCCTGGAGTTCCTCTGCAGTCCTCAGAGACCTCAGCTTGGGGAGCGTGTTGCCAGCACTGCCCAGAGAGAGGTGGAAACAGCAGAACAGAAGAGTTTTCTCCAGAGGAAGCTCTGGTGTTGGGAGAGGAGGCTGTTTCTGTGCATTAGCTCATTTTCTACACCTTATCTGTCTCCTTGTATTGTTCCTTTGTTCCCCTGCTACAGGAGGGCCTTGTGGGGCCTGACTACTTACCTTGTTTCCTGAGCTGACAATCTCACTTTATAATAAATAGTCCAGTGTTTCCTTCCACGTGCCCATGAGCTTGTCTTTTATTTGAAAAATGGGTATTGCTGGGAGGAATCAAAAGTCTGAGGTTGTGCCTTGGCTGTCCAGAGAGGCTAAGCCTAGGGCCCAGTGCCACGGTAGGTACTTGGAGTGCAGGCCAACCCAGAACCTGTGTCCACTCGGCCCGGTCCATCTTGGAGCTCAGTCTACAGCTCAGAGTCCATTCTAGAGTCCAACGTGAACTCTAGTCAGAGTCAATTCCAGATCATAGACCTCGGGACCCTGCTGAAAGCCCATTGCAGAGTTCGTGGTCTGAGTGACAGCCCAGTGTGGTCCTGGACACACATCAGCCCATTCACTGCACTCCAGCTGCGGATGAGGGTGGGGCTGGGGCAGAGAGGCAAGAATTTCCTGAGGATGCAGAATCCTGAGCAACTGGCATGGTATAGGCCTGAGGAGACAGTGGCCTTTGGATGGAAGATATGAGTATAATGGGTACGAAAGGATAAAAAGACACATTCAGAACTTCACACCTTCCAACTAATGTGTGTATCTTCTCTGGAAGGATCCATGGGTCATTTATGAAAGATGATCATTATAACACCATAAAGAAGTATCAGGGAAAACTCATTCTTAATGACAAAGAAAATACCCACTTCAATAAGATGAGCAAAATGCTCACCTGAGTAAAAGCGAAGAAAATCACCAATGCAATAAGAGACTGCCTGCTGAGAAAATGGATACACCATGTATCCAAACATCCAAAACATTCCTGGAGAAAATGAGAATAATGAACAAGAATGACAATATCCCTAAAGAATAGAAAAAGGGAAGAAATTATGTGACAAAAATCAGAAACAAGCGAATTAGAACACTCACAAAGAGTAAAAAAATGTTAAAAGTTACTATTTCATATACTATTTCATTTGGTGAAATAATGAAATACACTTTGGACAAAGTTGGTAATGACAGCAGGGGGTGGAGCAAATTGGCATTATAGAAACCTCTAGCGATCATCACTTCGCAGGAACAGCTAATTCAACAACCATCCATGCAAGCAAGCACCTTCAGAAGAAACAAAAGTCAGGTGAGTGATTATACTACCTGGTTTTAACATTATATTAATATATATATATTTTTTTGAGACAGAGTCTCGCTTGGTTGCCCAGGCTAGAGTGAGTTCCGTGGCATCAGCCTAGCTCACAGCAACCTCAAACTCCTGGGTTCAAACAATCCTTCTGTCTCAGCCTCCCGAGTAGCTGGGACTACAGGCATGCGCCACCATGCCCGGCTAATTTTTTCTATATATTTTTAGCTGTCTAGATCATTTCTTTCTATTTTTAGTAGAGACGGGGTCTCGCTCTTGCTCAGGCTGGTCTCAAACCCTGACCTCAAGCGATCCTCCCGTCTCGGCCTCCCAGAGTGCTAGGATTTAGGCGTGAGCCACCGTGCCCAGCCCAAGTGCCTTGTTAATATGACCAAACAATCATTTTTATTGTTTAATATTTTAATATCAAGGAAAGAGGCAAGGAAAAGGGTAGAAAAGACAGTTTTGCATTGCCTATGCCAACCCGAGAGTGAAGTGATTGAAAGTCAAGGCAACCCTGGCACAGGGGAACACAGCACAGGGCAGAATTCTTCAGGTGCCCGGGAGGGAGCATTTAGAACAGCCTGACCAGAGAAAAATCTGCACCTTGAAACCTGAGTTCAAGCTAACCCTACCACCTACTGACAGAAAGCACCCTAGGGCCTGCACTAAATTCATAAGGCAATTGGGCCACATAGGCTGCAGTCCTTGGGCAACTCTTGGGGCTGTGCTGACTCAGAGCCAGGGGACTTGGGGTGCACGTGACCCAGTGAGACACCAGTGGTGGCGGCCAAGCCAGCAGCTGTGTCACCCCTCCCCCATCTACAGGGAGAGTCTTCCTCCACCTGGGGAAAGGAAATGGAAAAGTTCAGAGGACTTTGTTTTGGAACCTGGATACCAGCTCAGCCACAGTAAAATACAGTACCAGGCAGATTCCTGAAGCCCCTGAGTCCAGGCCTTAGTTCCTGGAAGGCATTTCAGAACCCACCCTGGGCCAGATGGAAACATGCTGCCATGGAAGAAAGGACCCAGTTGTGGCAGGATTCACAACCTGCTCACTAAAGAGTCCTTGGGATTTGAATAAACATCAGAGGTAGCCAGGTAACAGTCACCATGGGCTTTGGATGAGACGGGGCTGACCTGATGCTGGTGGCCACAAAGGAGTGCCCACATTACTCCTCCAACAGCCTAGCACAGAGAGTGCGGGAAGAGAAGGAGACTGTGCCTGGTAATCCAGGGAATTCTCTTGCATCTTACCCAAGTCCATCAAGGCAGTACCATCAGGAGTCTGCAAGAGTCACAGCATTACTGGGCTTGTGGCACCTCCAGTACTGCAGTGACCAAAGACATAGATCACAACACTCAATTCCCTTTGAATATCAGGAAAGCCTTCTCAAGAAGGACAGGTTCAAACAAGCCCAAACTGTGAAGATTAAAATAAATACCTAATTCTTCAATGACCAGACATTGATGAACACCCACACTGGATATACGTTCTTCTCACTAGCTCATGGAACATTCTCTAAAATTGATCACAGCCTAGGCCACAAAACAGATCTCAACAAATTAAAAAAAAATAGAAATTATACTATGTATCTTCTAAGATCACAGTGGAATAAAATTAGAAATCAATTCCAACAGAAACACTCATCACTACACAACGTCATGGAAATCAAATAATCTATTGCTGAATGATTGTTAGGTCAAGGAGGAGATGCAGATGGAAATCAAAAGATTCTTTGAACTAAATGATAATGAGGACACAAGTTATCAAAACCTGTGGGACACAGCAAAACCTGTCCTGAGAGGAAAACTCATAGCCTTAAATGCCCACATCCAAAAGACAGAAAGAAAAAAATCAAACAACCCCATTAAAAAGTGGGCAAAAGACATGAATAGAAACATTTCAAAAGAAGACAGACTAATGGCCAACATATGAAAAATTGCTCAACATCTCTAATCATCAAGGAAATGCAAATCAAGACCACAATGAGATATCACTGAACTCCAGTGAGAGTGGCTTTTATCAAAAATTCCCCAAACAATAAATGTTGGCACAGATGCAGAGAGATAAGAACACTCATACACTGTTGGTGGGACTGCAAACTAGTACAACTTCTATGGAGAGACCTCAAAGAACTAAAAATAGAACTATCATTTGATCCAGTAATCCCACTACTGGGCATCTACCCAAAGGAAAAAGTCATTCTATAATAAAGACATCTGCACTTGAATGTTTATAGCAGCAAAATTCACAATTGTAAAGATGTGGAAACAACCCAAGTGCCCATCAATTCATGAGTGGATTAATAAAATGTGGTATATGTAAACTATGGAGTTCTACTCAGCCACAACAAACAATGGTGATTTTCCACCTCTTGTATTATTCTGGATGGACCTAGAGCCCATTCTTTGAAGTGAAGTATCACAAGAAGGGAAAAACAAGCACCACAGATACTCACCATCAAATTTGTACTACCTGATCAGCACTTAAGTGCACATATAGTAGTAACATTCATTGGGTGTCAGGCAGGTGAGAGGGGTTAGGAGGGGATGGCTATATTCACACCTAATTAGTGTGGTGCACACTGTCTGGGGGATGGACACACTTGTAGCTCTGACGCAGGTGGGGCAAGGGCAACATATGTAACCAAAAGTTTTGTACCCCCATAATATTCTGAAATTAAAATAAAAACAACAAAAAGAGAAAATTGCTCGAATTTGCTTTTTGTCTAACATCACTTCCATAGTCTAAACATAAACAGCAATAAGTCATTAGCAAAAAAGTAAATAAAGTGAGAACTGTGCATTAAAATTATGTATAACCTAATCACATTTACTTAAGAATGGATTCCAATATCAAAGGGCAAATTTCAACAATGTTAAAATTGTAATTATTTTTGCACCAACCTAAGAGCAAGAATTGTACATAGTATGGGTTAAGACTTTCATGAAACTTTTGTTTCAAATGTTCTTTGAGGATGCAAGTGCAATGTAGTATTTTCTCTGTAGGTGGCAGGTCTAGAGCACTGATCTAAAAGAATAATCTAGTGCCATCTAGTGGTAAAATTCAGATCTACAGTTGAAACAAGAATGATGGACTGGTAACCCACAGATGAGAACATTCATCCCACAGTTTTAAGGATTGGAAGGGGCCTTAGAAATCATCTAGCCAACCCCAACACCCAGTGAAAGAATAATTTCAATGATAACAGATCACTGTCTGACTGCTCCTCCGAGGAAGACATTCACTCCACTGCTGAGCGACTCTGTTGAAGGCTGATCAATTTGCCTCCTTCTGGAGGCAAAACATTGTTGGACTTACTGCTGCCCTCTTGGATAACAAAGGGAGTTTCTATTCCTCTCACGTCTGGATTATCCAACACTATTCGATACTACTAATTTTTTTCAAGCAAGATTTGAGTGTCTGCTAAGTGTTAGGCACTGGGGATACAGTGGTGAACAAGAGGAGGAAAGACTGAGACAAAGATAAAAGATTATGAGGAATGAAGGGTATGACTAATACAGAGGATGAGGGTGAAAAGCGGAAGGCGTCTTCTCAGAGGGGATGGCCATGCTGAGCCCTGGAGAATGGGAAAAAGTCAGCTGTCCAAAAGGCATTCCAGATAGGTGGAGCAGCAGAGAGAAATGCCCTGGGTGGGCACAGACGTGAGCCCTCCAGTAGCACAAAGGAGGCCTGAGGGCTGGAGATCAGTGAGAACCAGGAGAACCTGGAGAGGGGAGTGGAGGGAGAAGCAGCCCCAGGCACTCAGGGCCTGGCAGGTGTCTGAGACTGACCTCAAGTGCACAAGGTCCATGTTCAGTGTTGTACAGGAGGACAAAGAGGTGGTGAGATGCCATGAGACATGACACAAATATACCCAATCACTAATTCCCACCAATTCCAACTTCCTACTGCTTCTAATATTGGTCTTTTTCCATTCCTCAAAGCCAGATGACTGCAAGAGGTTTCCATGCCCCCAAGGAAAAAGGATCTCTCTGTTTGGCCTAACAGTGGCCAAGATAAAAAGACTGATGGTACACTGATGGGAAGAGTAAGGAAGAGGGCAGTGTTGAGCACTACTGAGAGGAGTTCTGAAGGGAGATGAGCATCAAGTTTCAGGATTTAAGGCCATCAGTTACAGATTAACTCAACAAATTACAGTGTATCCATACAATGAAATACTAACCAGTCATTTAAAATATAAACTAGAAGAATTAGACATAGCAAAAACATGCAGCATACACAGCCATGTATTTGTGTGTCTTTACTATACAGAGTTACCAGGGGATACTAAAATGTTAAAAATAAATCTCTCTCAGATTTCTGGCATTTAATTTTTTATGTACCAATATTTTCTAATTTTTCTACACTAACCATATGACATATTTCATCAACGATAAGATGGCATCAATTTTAAGATGTACCACCAAGAAAGAAAAAACACTACCAATTCAATTAACTTTTTCTTATCACTACAATCTCTGTCTGGCACATGCACAAAAAGGAAAAGACATAGCAAGACTCCATTGCCACAAAATATTTCTTTAAAAATTAGCCAGGCATGATGATGCATGCCTGTAGTCCTAGCTACCCAGGGAGGCTAAGGCGGGAGGATGGCTTGAGCCCAGGAATTCGAGGCGGCAGTGAGCTATGATATTAATAGTACTACTGCACTCGAGCCTGAGCAAAAGAATGAGACTCTGTCACTAAAAAAATACATAAAAATAAAAAATAATTTTTTAAAAAAGGAAAACATGAGTGGAATACATTGGCTAAGTCTTCACATTCAGGATGTTTGTGAATTTCCACATAATATTGACTGTTGTGCCATCAGGGGCATCAGTGAGGTGGCATTTCTCAAGAGAGCTCCACCATGCTCTCTGAGATTTTCTTCCTAGTCGCGGACACTCACACTGTTAAGTTTTTTTTTTTTTTTTTTTTTTTGAGACAGAGTCTTGCTCTGTTGCCTGGGCTAGAGTGCCGTGGCATCAGCCTAGCTCACAGCAACCTCAAACTCCTGGGCTTATGCAATCCTCCTGCCTCAGCCTCCCAGGTAGCTGGGACTACAGGCATGTGCCGCCATGCCCAGCTAATTTTTTTTCTATATATATTTTTAGCTGTCCAAATCATTTCTTTCTATTTTTAGTAGAGACAGGGTCTCACTCTTGCTCAGGCTGGTCTCAAACTCCTGACCTTGAGCGATCCTCCTGCCTTGGCCTCCCAGAGTGCTAGGATTACAGGCGTGAGCCACTGCGCCCGGCTACACTGTTTTAAGTTTTAATACTGGTTCTTTCTCTTTTCTATTTCAGAATATTACAAGGGTAAAAATGTTTAGGTTACATATATTGTCTTTGCCCCACCCGTGTCAGAGCTACAAGCATATCCATCCCCCAGACAATTGGCACCGCACCCATTAGGTGTGAATATACCCATCCCCTCCTAGCCACCCTCACCTGCCTGACACCCAATGAATGTTACTACTATATGTGCACATAGGTGTTGATCAGTTAGTACAAATTTGATGGTGAGTATCTGTGGTGCTTGTTTTTCCCTTCTTGTGATACTTCACTTCAAAGAATGGGCTCTAGCTCCATCCAGAATCATACAACCTGGACAGATGAGATCAGGGTTGGATGGTGTTGCACTGCTCATCTGTGAGGCAGTGCAACATTAGAATGGAAATCCAGGGTATCATGATTGGAACAAGTGACACAATCAGATGATAAGAGCTAATCACTACAGACAAGCCATTCAAGAAAGTGAGTGCCTCTCTGTAGGCTGCCTCCTCCATATGGACACTGAGGTCACCTAGGATGTTAAGAATTGAGGTAAAGAGGAAGACTGGATCAGGCACCAAGTCTCAGTGAATAACCAGGAGAAGGTAGACAACAGCAATGAAGAGTTGTCCAACTGGCTATGATGGATCTCAAAGAAACAGGATGCAAATGTCAAACACCCTGATCCTGAGACACGCAGGCTATGAGAAAACAGAGGGACCACTTCAGAGGGCTTCAAACAAAGGATATGCCTAGGGAAAGGTCAGGGTTAAGGTAAAGAAAGTGAGGGAATGGCTAAGGACAGGCTGAGGAAACAGAAGCAGCTGTGGATTAAGGAGTGGTGATTTCAGAGGACACAGTGAGTCTTTGGTAGGAAGGTTGGGTCACAGGTGAACAGAAGCAATGGAAAATTGACTTAGGGGCATAGCATAATGGGGATAAGAAGAGGGAGTGGGAGAGTTAGCTACCACAATATGTGCTCAATTGGTATCTGTTGAATCAAATGGAATTAGTAAGCAGAAACCTAATATACCCAATCAGAAGAGTTCTAACTCATAGCACAAGTCCATGATGATGATCATGATGACAATGGGGGTGGTTATGATGACAGTAACCACTGATATTGAGCACCTACTGTATGCCAAGCACTGCTGGAAGCACTCCACATTTAATCTTCACAACAACCCTCTGAGACAGATAACATCCTCATTAACCCCAGAAGGACTGAAACAAAGGAGGAAGCAAACTCAAACAGAAGTAACAGAATTGTAGGTGCCCTGGGAGGTTAATTGGCTTTTTAAAAAGTGTTCTTTTAGGGATTTTATTGCTGTAACTTACTCAGGGCCAGCCTGACCCATACCTACTACATATTCAGCAACTTTAACCAAATAACACTCAGACTGGAAGGAAATAAAAACTAGCAGTAATAATTTACTAAGGCCTTCACTTTGTGCCAGAAACTAATTGCTTTGAGTCAATTATCTAATTTAGCTCTCACACCAGAAAGGTAGGTTACCCTTATTATCCCCATTTTTAAGATGAAGAGACTGAGAAAGAAAGAGGAGAGTAATTTGTCCATGATTCATGCAAGGGATCCCTATTTAATATCATGACTTTGGGACAAGATTTAAGGGTTGAACACATTACAGTGAAGATGCATATCACAATACCACAGAACCTGAAAGACATTTAACATTTCACTATCTCTTCTCACAACCTCCTTGCATGTTTTTCCAGAGGAGGGAAAACCCAGTACAAAAAGGCTTTTATGAAATGCATCCCTGATGTCAAACACCTGTGGTCTTTATTACCCAGGACTTATCCCATAAGATTCTGATTCATGAGTGTAGAGGAGATCCTGAACATATTAAAAAAAAAAAAAAAAAAAAGCCAGACGAGCTAAGATGATGTGCAGTTCACGCTGGGGGACTACTGCTATATATTATATTCTTTGCTGTTCCAAACCCAGTTTTCCCTTGCTGCGTTGAGATGTTTGTACACCCACAGAGCATGGGAAACAGAGGCAGAGAAGATCGAAAATTATAAAAACTATTCAATAGAAAGTCAAGGAAAAACATGCTCTAGTTACACAATTTCTCTGTACTTTTCTTTGTCTCTGAACTATTTTATAACCAATTTCTTCTTTTAAGTAAGTTTGCGAAAAATATTACCAATAAATATTAAATCAACGTAACCCTACTGTAACACTGAAAAGAATTTTCTCTCCAATAATTGTGACACTTCAATTCTCCCCTGCTCTGTGCACTTCACAGGTGTGAAGCGAGGATCGCTAGAGTCACCGCATCCCTTTGGGCGACCAAGCGTATTCTTCACACACAGGCCCCCCTCCCACCTGGGCCCCTCACCCCGCACCCGGCACGCACCTCAAGCACAGAGAAGCATCTTCGCAGGTGCCGCGCACGCCCTCGTGGTCTGTGTTGCAACTCGAGGCGGAAGAACAGGGGGTGAAGGAGGGCTCCCTCAGGCTACCGGCCATGGACGTGGAGGTTGTGGGGTGCCGTGCCCACCAGGGACGTGGAGCAGGGTCCGCAGGTGGTGGGGGCAGCAGCGAGCCTCAGGGAGAAAGGAGAAGAAGGCAGGAGACAAGGGCTGGGCTCCATCCGACTGGGCTGGCGCAGCTCAGTGACGCCACACCTAACAGCCGCCCCAGCAGCCTTTGCGCTTTTTGGCGCCTCTGCAATGATGCTCATTGGGCAATTTCCCCGCCGCCCACACAACCGAGACGTTCACTGACCCAACTCGCGCCAAATTGCCTTAGAGAGTATCGCAATGCCTTCTGGGAAGTTGACCATTAGGTGCTACTTTTTCACCCAGGTGAAATTTCATTACTGGAATTAACCTGGGGCTGAAGAGCTGGCTGGGTTGGCAACATTGGGCCCAAGGGCAGAGAATCCAGCCGGAGCAAACAAGCATAAGTTGTTATATTTAGTTGGGGCTCAATGTCATTTAAGAATTTAACCAAAGTTGTTTTTGAGTGCTGACTCTGCCCCAGGGACTGTGCTGAGGGCTTTGCACACATACTTGCCTTTGAACTGTTGTGAAGGTAGTAGTGTGTGGAAAACAGATACAATCAAAGACTATGTAGCAGTGAAAATGAACTAGAGCTATCAGGTAGAGACATGGATGGCTGAATTTCAGAAACATAATGTCCAGCATTTTTGTCAAGTTCAAACCAAGTAAAACTAATGTTGTCTAAAGAAACATACATAGGTGGAGAAAAACTTAGAGAATCAAAGGAGTGAGAAAATTAAAAAAAGGAATCAGGACATTGTTGACTTCAAGAGAGCAGGGAAACAGGCTAGGGAAGGGGTAAATAGACACCTCTTCAACGTCTCACATGTTTTTGTTACATTCTTATGCATATACAAGATGTTCATTATATATGTTTTGTACTGGATTTATTATAAAATATTTTTCTAAATTAAAAATAAGTGTGTTTATATATTCTATTTCTTTATCTCTCAGGTGTTGGGAATAGGGATGAATATACTTAACTTTAAAAACTTTGAGTAACTCCTGTTTAAACAATCAAAAAAAGCAAAATGAACAACAAAACCCAGGACACACACCTTGGGGTAAGATCAGAGATCAAATGGTTGGTTAAGTGTTCAGTGGAGGCGTAAGAGCTCACTGATACCCAAGGTAGACATGACAGTGGAGAACACCTGAGGTTAGAGAGTTTTGCCAAGGGGAGTGGTAGTGGGGTAAAATACACCATTTTCTGGAATGGTCGTCTGCCAAGAGGGCAATGTAAATCACGGAACAAGCACAGTCTCTGAACTTGGAAGTGTACACATTCCATGGGTGTTAGTGAGTAAGAAGTGTCCACAGCAAGTGGTATAAGGTGTCAGTTCCATAGATGACAGTGAGGCTGACAGGAACTGGCAGAAGGTGGAGGCAAATGCATTGACACACTTCTGTTCTTTGATGAGAAAATGACATCTATCTTCTTAATGAGCCTGATTCAGAAAAATTGTAGAGTCAGACAAATGTGGTCAGATTTTCACTCAGAGCTACCCCAAAGTCTTCCTGTGACTGTCCTGCAGGGCCAGTTCATTCCATTTAAGCTCCCAGTTAAGGGTCTGGAGGGTTATGGCACAGGAGTGGAGCCTGGCGATGATAAACTCAGCCATCTCAGGCTGAATGGTGCCTTTAATATGAGACAATGCTGGGGTAGTCTGGAAGCAATGTCCTAGCAAGAGAAGGGTCACCACCACTGACCCTGCATCCTCTGGAAAAGTTAAGAGAAGAGGCACATGAAGTATAAAAGCCCTGTGAAAATGAATATTTGGAAGAAAACCCTGGGCATTCACCATGCGCTCTGTCCTCCAAAGGCTAGAGTGGCTATTTATTGCTTTGGCTATCCAGTATTCCTTTCTTCTACAACAAATGGCTGGAGTTTCTTATGAAGAACTAAACTGCTCTTCTTTCAGTCCACAGGGACCAAGTGAGGTTCATGCCTGACTGTGGGGTGAAAACTCACCAAGGCCTGGCCAATTGGCACACAAAGTCACCAAGCCATATTTGGGGGTGTGGTGGGTATTGGGCGAAGTGCTCACCAGGTTGATCCAATCAGAATGAATCCCAGGAGTTGAATGGAAGCTGCTAAGTTTATTAGAAGAGCTCTCTGTTCTGCCAGACTGGAACCTGGGAGGATGTACCTTTGAAGCTACTGAGAGCCATCTTGCTACCTCTTCCTAGCCTGAGAATGATGCTCTTGGGAAAGGTTAATGGGGTCTGGGGTGACCTGAGTTTGAAGTGTGGGAGCTGATTGGGAAAGTCACCAGCACTTGTGATGGAGATAAATAAGAATCAGCCACATAATGCTTTCAGATCCAGGTTGTCCAATTCAGGAAGATGAAAGGCCCATGCGACTCTCACTGGAAGCTGGATGCAAACTCTCTTTCCTCACCCATCATGACCTGAAAGAATCTCAGTCAAATCACTATCTGTCTTCTATGCTGGTCCTGTTTTCCATGTTTTGCAGCTGTACTTTTCTCACAAGCTGTAAGTAGCTATAGCATGTTGAAAAGGCTATCTTTCCTCCCCTGAATTGCTTTTGCACCTTTGTCAAAAATCAGTTGCATGTACTTGTAGGGGGCTATTTTGGGGTTCTCTGTTCTGTCCTTTTGATTGGTTCTCTGTTCTGTCCTTTTGATCTATATGTTTATCCCTTGATAAATATTACACATTCTTGGTTACTATAGCTATATAGTAATATTAAGTTTTGAAACTGGACAGAATGATTATCCCAATTTATTCTTCTTTTTCAAAGTTGTTTTAGGTATTCTGTATATACTTCATAATAAATTTCATAAAAGTTTTCTCTATACTTACAAAAATGTTTCTGGGATTTTGATAGGAATTGCATTAAATTTCTATGTCAGTTCAGGGAGAATTGATATCTTTACTATGTTTTGTCTTCCAATCCATGATCATGATATATCTCTCCATTTATTTAGATCTTTGATTTCTTCTATCAGCATCATGTCATTTTCAGCATACAAATCCTATACATGTTTAGTTAGATTTAGACCTAAGCAATTCATTGTTATTAGTGATTGTGAATGTATTTTTGATTTTGGTGTCCACATGTTCATTATCATTATAGAGAAATACAATTGAGTTCTGAATATTTATTTTGTATCTTGTGACATTGCTGAAGTCAATTATTAGTCCTAGGAATAATTACTTTTTAATAGTTTAAGCCTTGAAATTGTGATTCACTATTAGGTGTTGCTTTGACCTCTGGTAAATTCAAGAGGATCTCAAATGCCTAACCTGCAAGTTCCTTCCCTCTCTGCTCCCACAGATAGGATCCCCTAGCCAAACAACCCTCCATAGGCCAGGAACAAAGCACAGTTTATTTCCAAGTAATGGGGTTCAGTTCCCTGCCAGCCTGTGAAATTATTCAATCAAGACACTCATAGTATCCTGTGGAAACAAAAGATCACCCCACCTTCTTGTTATTACAGAGCCTGCCTCTCTTCCATGTTCTTAAGTTGGTATTTTAATTTCTCACATTCCCCTAGAAGTTCCTCAAACCCGTTACTATCAATATCTCTTATGTCATTACCAGTGCTGGATGTTTGCAAAATGGTGACTAAAGTCTGACACTTCTGACTTAATGCATCTATGTCAAGGTCTTTTTCTCTAATGAGATGTGATAAATGCTGAACGGTGTCTCTAAACATCTCATCATGTCTGCTACTTCCAAAGCTAATGGACAACTTTTTATTTTCATCTTGCAGCTTGCT
>JAQIFY010001887.1:0-13809 GCA_028533085.1 Varecia variegata | reverse complement strand
TGTATGTTTGATTACTAAAACTACAATCTTCTCATGGTATCATGCTATCTCTAATAATAACATCTTATGATTTTTGATCTGTATATTTATGTAATATTTTCTTAAGTATTCTCATTACTCACAAAAGCTACATAAATTAGAAAAGATAAAAATTATCAGCTCCCAATTTGCTGTCATAGTACCCTATGTATGTCCATGTCGTCATAGCTCTCCTCACACTGTTTCCTACGGGATTGTTCTTTAGTGCCTTGGTGCAGAAATATGTCTGTTTTGTTCTTATCTCTCTAGTGACTGGAGAAATGTCTGGCACCTGAAGGGGCTCTGTGATAGATGAGTGAGTAAATTAGTGTGTTATACCTTTGACCCTTAGCATTCAGAGGCTGGCATTGTAAGTTCCACTGTACCTGAGTGTGCTTCATTTCCCCAACTACTGTGGTGGAGCTCAAGAGCAGAGACCAGGACCTCAATGCATATGACTGAGGGTCCAGGTTACAGTTTTCCTGGGTCCAAGAGAAAGAGCCAAGCCAACTAGTTTTGAGAAAACAAGCACATACAGTCCACAGCAGAAGAAATACAAATGGCCATTAAGTATGAAAAGATGTCCAACCTCACTCTTGATCAAAAAGACACAAGTGAAACGAGAATTAGCCTTTGACCTAGAAAATTAGCAAAGATTAAAAAGTTGATAATACTCAGTGTTAGTAAGAATGCAAGGAAATGGGCCCTTGCTGGGGAATGTAACTTGGTATAAGTTTTCTGAAGTACAATCTGGTAATGAGTATAAAGTTGTAAAACGTGAATATGCTTGGATATGGCAATCTGCCCTTTGTACAAGAGCACAGTGTTGGGAGAGACAGTCCTCCATAGGCCCCTGGTACTCCTCTTCTGAGTATACCAAGACTGTAAGACCCCAACTGCTCTTTTACTGGGGCCATTTCTCAGGGTTATTTTATGTGCTGGTAAATTTGAGAGATAAGGTACAGTCTTCCTCTAGATCAAGAGCAGGCTTATTTAGTGCTTGCTATAAAAGCAGTGAATTCCCCAAGTGCAGTGTTCCTTAGCTGCAACACAAACCTACTGTGTGCACAGCATCCATCCAGCCCATACTGTGTCACCTCTGTGTGACTTGGTGGCCAGGGAAACCAACACAAACATGTTGATACTCGTGCTGCCTGCTATGCAATGAGTAACATTCCTTTGTCCCTGAAAACCACTGTCATCCCCAGTCTCTACAGATAAGTAAACTGCGGTTCATCAAAATTAAACAGCCAGCCCAGATCACATGGTTTTTCACTTGCAGACAGAACCAGAGCCCAGGGTAATTGAGCCCTGACAGCTGAACTTGGAGCACCTGGATAAGCAATGCGAGAGAACGACAGAGAAGAATCACAGGAAAAGCTCTCATGACAAACTTCATTTACTCGGCCCATTGGATTACCTGGCACTCTCTAATCACTCTGAAAAACATCCAAACTGTTGCCTGTGGCCTGCTGAATGCTCATGGCTACCTGTTCACTCACTAGGACAGTGGTTCTCTAAGTATGGCCCCCAGGCCAGAAGCATCAGCACCCTGGATAACTTGTTAAAAATGCAAATTTGTCAGGCCCTGTGAATTGGCTTAACCCAGACCTCCCAGATTAACTAAAACAATGCAACCTGTGCTTTCACAAGCCTTCCAGGTGATTCTGAAACACACCAAGGTTTGAGAAGGCACTGCTCCTGCACACAGTACAACTTCACTCCCATCAGCTGAGTGCTACCCTTACCAAGGGACTGCTAGGTTTGTTCTCACACCTGTTCATGCCAATTGTACCTGTCACTCTGTTTACATATTTTAATTATTATGATGTTTACCATGAAATATGAGGGCAAAGGAAAATTATTATTTCTATGACAACTATATTGAATCTTTTAGAAAGAGTCAATGAAGACAAATCACTAAAAAATGTTCTTGAAGGAGGGAGAAAAATTGGTGAACATCTAGTGTTTTGTACTCTGTTTTATGAGAGTCTTTAAACATTCATTCCACTTTAAATAAACCAGATCTGGAGATCACAGAAAATGGACATGGTTTAGGCAAGAAATGTGGAGCAAAACACCAAGCAATGATTTTATATTCAAAGAAAAGTCCTCAGGCCTACATCAAAAGATTTGCAAATGGATATGAATTTACATGTTTTAAGTTAAAATAAAATGTTTAAGGAGTATATTTATTTTTTATAATTTCACATTTAACTGATTTTTTTTTCTTTGTTAATTGAACAACTTCTGACCTCCACTGTGTGGGGGAGAGAACTTTCCTTGAATATGATTTAAATCCTGATAGGAGATTATAACATACAATGTGGGGATAAGACACAACTTTCTTCTAATTGCTGTTCCTTTCATTCTTGGCTCGTGAAGAAACAGGTTTTGCTCTCTCCCCTCTGCTTCTATTCTTCTGTCTCTTAGCCAAGAGGAGACCATGGTTAGACAGCTATACCCTTGAGCAGCTGCTATCAGAGGCATGTTTAATGGCAATACATGGGATGTGTTCTGGCATCCATTATTAAACCCAGTGACTGATCACTTTGCAGCTTGGACTCCAGTCAAAAAATTATTTGTCCTGCCAAGGGTGCAGAAGCATGCAGGACCAAGCATTCAGGAAGAAGTGGTAGCAGGAACCCCATCACCATCACACTATCAGGGAGAAGCCGTTTGTCCAAGAGAGAGAAGCCACTGTTCTCCCTGTTCCAACTCCTTCCTTATAGAATCCTTCCTCACTTCCTTCTCAGAAATCTGGCTCCCATGTTGACCCACTCCCTTGGGGCATTGGACCCAGGGTGGAGACCTGATCCCTGCTGGTCAATCTGTTTGTTTTCCTGCAAATGTGGATTTGGGGTACAGAGACTCTAAGTCTTTACTGAAGGTGTGAATTGGAAGGGATGAACACTGGGACTGGCCATATTTTCCCACGTGCTGGGATAAGCAGAAAGAGCCAGGCTGGAAGAGAGAGAATGAAGTATTTGCCCAGAAAGGATGAGAAGAAATAAGAGATCCTATGAATGTGGATGGAGTAATTTTGGGACTCTAGTTGCATTTCCTGCCCTTAAGGACCATAAGTCACCCCCACATTCCTACCATCCTTCTAATAAATTTCCTTTTTTTGGTCCTTAACTGCACTTTACTAGGTTTCTGTTATCTGCCTGACACTATTCCTGGAGCAGTAAGTACTTAGTGCCAGGCATCTTGGTGAGCATATTGAAAACAAACACTGGCAATTCTATGGCGAGATGACTCTTGTTGTTTAAAATCTGAACGTTAAGCAGTTGCAGATATGATAGTTTACTGACTAGCAACAGGGACTCTGACACAAACAGGTGACATCCCAGTATGGAACAAGAACAGTCTGAGAATCATTAAAACAAACAAAAAAAAAGATAGGCAGAATTTCGATAGTGTATTAAAGAGACATTCAGAGTCAAGCAGAATAGAGACTATTCTCCTAGCTATTCTTAGCTAAAAGAAGTTTTAAGTGCTTCTTTAGTGATAAAAGAATGGGACATTTATATCAGGAACATTGTATAATATTTGTTTATTTATTACACATAATCATGGTTAAATTAGTTCTTATTCTGTGGTGTGAATTCAGTCACTACTCACAGAGTCTGTGGGCATTTTAATGAAATCTGAAGTTAAAGAACCCTCCTCCTTCCTACCTTCCCTTCCTAGGGCACTGTGGAATGTGGACAGGTCACAGACCTCACCTGCCCAATGCAGTCATGACTCTGCTATCGAGAGTGGTCAGAATCAGGTGAGCAGCCCAACTTTCTCTTTTAATGGGCCTCATTTCTATCTGGGAGGGTGACATTCTAGATACCATCTAAATGTAGCAAAGGTTTCTTCCTGTACCTCATTGCTTGTGTTCCTTTCTCCTAACCTTGTTAAGAAAACAGAAAGTGAAGGTATGCCTTGGAGGACCCAAAGAAAGAGGGCAAACTACAATTTAGAGGACAACTAAACTGAGATTACTGTAGGCATCTCTGCCTATGGGCTGCAGAAGGGCTCTGGGACTGAGGCAGGCAGGGTGCTGGGAAAGAAGCTTCAGACACGGCTGAATGGAGTCATGGCCTGGGGTGGAGGAGGAGAGAGCTGGGCTAGGGGTTCTCTTCCTCTTACCCCACACGTCAAAGTCTTTGCTTGTGGGAAAGGAGAGAAGTAAGGGTAGGATTCAGGTGAAAGGAGTGGAAATAGTGGGGTTAAGCTGGAGTCAGATGGGAAGGGCGACCGTCAAGAAGAGAAGTAAAGGAAGAGAAAGGACAAAAGGCATGAGAGAAGGGACTCGTGCAGCTGGGTGAGGCGGTGTGTGTATAAGTCAGCAAGGGCCATGCTGTGTGTGCGTGTCGGCCAAGGAACAGACTTTCAGTGCAATGGTTTCAATGTAAGCAGATCACATCCATTTCAACTCCTCGTTTACTTCCCTGTTCCCTTAGCCCAACCTATAGCCCTAGGGCTGGTTTTCATTTCTCTGGGAAGCCTTCCCTGACCACGCTGACTAGGTCAATAACCCAAGTCCACACTAGATGCTCTCACTGCAGCCCGCACCCTTCCTCCTTAGAACTTGTCATAGCTCTAGTGTTACGGGGTCTGCCTTATCCACTGGATTGTAGATTCCATGGCAGCACGGACTGTGACTATTTTTACTCACTGTTATATCCCACTGCCTTACCAGAAGGTCTGGAACAGGATACATACTAAATATTTGGCGTGTCAATAAATGATGAAGATAAACTTTGCCCTTTATATATAGCTTTTTGTAGCAAAATAAAGTTTATACTGTGTTATCAGTGAAAGGCTGGGGGAAACCATCTATTTATAAAATACATAATTTTGTAGTCTCTCCCAGTTTAGATTTCCTCATCTGTAGGGTGGGCACTCTCTCTTTATGCACAGCACCCGCCTGCCATTACATTTTAGCTGCGAGGCTGCAGTTGAGGTGGAGGAGAATACGATGCAGAAGTAGAAAGCCCAGAGCTACAGGCCGCTGTGGGGAGAGAAGGAGAAAGTCAGGGAGCCCCAGTTCTCCTCTGTAGGCCGTAGCTGGAAGTGTGGTAGATGAATTAAGGTGAGGATGCTTGTCCAATTCATGTTTGAAACACTCAGGCAATTATCTCCCAGTTTGCCTCACACCCACAGGGAGCTTTGCCAATCTACTGTGCGGCCTCATTAGACAAAGGGAGGACTGGGATTCACTTTCCCAATTCTCTATCAGTTCCCAGGTCACAGGACCCAGAGATACCTACACGACACGGAGGACAGTGTGAAGGAGGCTGTGTTGAGAGCTAGCAGCCCTGGAGGGTGTTGCGTGGGGACGGAAGAAGCCACTCTGCTTCAGAGGCTGTGCAGTAGACTGCTTAGATCAGGGGCTGGACGGGGCATGTGGCGGAGACTCAGAGGGTCCACAGCACTGGCAAGAGCCCAAGTGAGGCTGCGAAAGAGGCGCCACCAGGCCCTGACCAAACTAGAAGACCCTCGGCTCACAGACCACGAACTGAGCTCTACCAGCCCCAGGCCCCAGGTATCAGCCACAAAAGCCTGCAGGGCAGGAGGTGATCAGCATTTAGGAGACAGCACTGAGGACACCAGAGGACAATCCAGAAGATACTGTGTGGATTCAGTGATTTCGTTCTTCCCCTGCAGCACCCTGTCCTACCCCCAGATATAATTTTAGAGAGGATCAGAGGAAAAGGACAAAGTGCTCAGGAAGGCTGAGCATTTACCTAAAGAGGATGGCAGATGCTTGTGTGTGTGTGTGTGCACACAGTCTTCTTCACACTATCCCCTGTGTCGTGTGGGAATCTCTGAGTCCTGCCACTTGGGAACTGATAGAAAATTGGGAAAGTTAATCCGAGCCCTCCCTCTGTCTAATGAGGTTGCACAGTAGATTGTGCACGAGGATGCACAGGTGCACACATACACACCATATAACAAGCTCCGATGGTCTAGTTAGACTATTTAAACAAAAATAAACTGAAATATTTTTTCAACTGGCACTTCTAAGACATCTGGTATCCTCGTATCTTAGATAAGGTATTACTCAAAAGGGTGTGGGGGGGTCAAGGGGTTCATGAGGAAGATCCAAGCAGAACACTTTCAGAAATACAGCAATTCTGCACATTTAAATCCAGTGTGAGTACAATGTGTGATCCTGCCACATATTCAGTCAATAAATAAATATTCACTGAGTGTCCTCTGTGTGCCGGGCACTGGGTGGGTGCTGGGGATACAATGGGTGAGTAAATGTAGAAAAGTCCCAGCTCTCCCGGGCTTACCATCTAGAGGGGGTTAGACTGACATAAGACCAATAAGCTAAGAGATAATTAGTTATGACTATGCTCAAGGCCATGTGCTCAAGTGAAAGTATCAGCGTTATCGGAGGGTGTAACGGGGACTCCATTCATTCACTCACAGTATATACAGCAGTCTCTTCACCTAATTCCTGCTGGTTGAAATCAGGTCCCAATCTTAGCACCACTTGCTCCCACCCATCCACATTGTGAGGATTCAAATTTCTTCTCTAAAGGTTTGCCAAAAGCAAAAATAACAATCCCAATCCCCATAACTTAAACCAGAACAGACTTTTGGCCACTAGGGCGCCCCTTGGGACTACAGGAACGAACGCCGTCTGTGTCAGGCAGAGGTGGGGCCCAGTTGCGGAGGCCTTTTCAGACTGCCAGGGGAGTCTGCCTGTCTCAAGGGCTCAGTGGGGATATGGCAGTCAGCAGCCCCTTCTGTTTTGAAGCCGCTGAACAATCATTGCTGGTCTACCCTAAGCACCCAGCGGGCAGAACTAAACAAGGGAACTCCGGAACTGGGCGTCTGGGCTGAACATAGCATAGACTCACATGGTCCCTGAGCCAGGATTGTCCTGTAGTCAGTTCCTTTGCTTAAGTCAGTGCTGCTTTCTGCAGAACTGGAAGGATGCTGCTCAACATGCCACAGTGCCAGGTTTGTTGGTCAGTTTTGGCATGTAATGTTCCAGCAGGCAAGAAGGGTGAGGTGTAGCATTTGTTGGCTAAACTTCTAGCAGCTGGGTAGGTCAGAGATTGGCTGCCCTCTTTGCTCCATCACACAAGGAGTTGCAGGAGGTAACAGAAAATTATATTACAAAGAACTGAGATGTAGGATAGCAATACCTCTCTATTCTTTATTTTTGTAAGATATTTTCCCAAAATTACATTGGATTGACCATCTATGAAAAACAGCATGATGGGTGTTCTAATCTGGGCATTTAAAATGGAAAATTAAAAGGTCACCATTGTGTTTGTGTGCATGTGTGTGTGTGTGCACATGTGTGGCACCTTGATTGCACAAGTGACTGAAGGGAACTAACGCAGAGGACATCTTTGGCTTGTGATTGTGTAATGCATCAATCATGAGACATTCCCCTCCTTCCCCTGTCACAGGAGTGGATGCCCCAAGCTAGGCCTGTCACATACTCTGGAGAATTTGAATCCTGAGCAGAGACACAGGAATTGAAGACTGTTGGACCTGAGTCATCCTGTGCAGAGTTCCTTAGAGCTTCCCTGATTCTGGTCCTTCCTGAGGTCTGGTTCTGCACTGACTCAGTATCGTTTAAACAGATACTCTGTTCAGCCAAAGTAAGCCAAGTCTGGTTTCTGTTGCTTGCAGCCGAAGAACCCTGATTGATTCAGATACTGGTATCAAAGAGTGAGTGAGAGGCAATAGTACCTCTGGGAAATGTGGTGTATTTAAAAGGACTGACTCTGTTAAATGATATATTTAAAAAAAGAAAAACATTTATTCTTTTGCTTCAGGTTGAGAAAGAAATTCAAAGACTTCAGAGGACAGCCATGTTGGATTGGGTCTATAATAAGCATTCCTCACTATTATCACCACAGAGTTCAGAAGATTCTCCCTTCACTCTTGTCATGATACATAAATTAGTGACAGAAGCACTAGAACCATTAAAATGTCCCTTCCTGGCTGTTCTTAGTAAGTTGGAAAAGCTGGTGGGACAGGCTGCAATGAAACAAAAGGCATGGCAGCTTCTGCTCAGACTCCAGGATGTGAAGACAACCACCCACCACTGTGGCAGGCAGCGATAAGACAGCTGACCTTAGAGGGGCTGCATTCTGGTTCAAATCTCTGGGGTACAGGAGGTTTGCTCTTGAAGGCAGCAGATAATAAAGTAAAAAAAGGCACATTCAAATCTTAAGATTCTTCTTTGAAAGAGCAGTTCAATATTCTGAACAATTCCAGTGACTGTTGGAGCCTGAAGTCTCTGAAAACCAAACCCAGAGATTAATTCTAGGGCTGCCTTACTACAATGTTAGTTGAATTCACTGTATCACAACTCTTAAGTAAATTACAATAATGGTCAAGAAAAATTAGGATCCTGACAATTAGAAGAACAATATCAGGGCACATTTAGGACTTGGAGAATCCATAGTCCTGAAAAAAATCTTCTGAAATATTCACCACAGGTGAGCCACGGACGCTCGCCTCCCTTGCAGAAGAAAGCTAACAATCACGTCCTGAGTCTCCTTGTGGTTTGACTTGGCTTGTAACCAGAATTCAAACTCAAATAAAGTGAAGTACAGAACCAGAGTAGAGAAAATGAGAGCTACATTCACAAGGAATTGCAGGAATTTACTAATCCATGTCATTAAAAATCTGGAGAATATTAATGGAAGCAGATTTTGAAGATTCTCAGTTGGGGAGGGAATATTTGGAGTTAGCTCATGTTTTGATGCAGGTGTTGCCACTGATTGAGCTGGCTCAGGCAATCAACTATGATTCTAAACGTGTGCTGGCTGACCCAGCAAATACAAGCCTTCAATGAATGACTCATTAAACCATATTAAAAGGCAGCAAATTACTTTGCATGAGGTTGAAGAAACACTTCAAAGACTTCAGAGGACATCCATCTCCATCCACCTTCAACCACCACTGCAGCCCAGAAGACTCTGCTTTCACTCTTGCCATGACAGATTGGCGAGGAGAGCACTGGAACCATTAAAATATGCTTTATTGGCTGGTCTTAGGAAGCTGAGAGGGCTTGAGGGAAAAGCTGAATAAAAACGGACTCCCTGGGCCCCATGGAGTGAGAAGGATTCCCCAGAGACCAGGCCCTAAAGAATGTGGTTCTTCTAATTATAAGAGGCAGCAGAGTGGGTTTGTTAATTAGACCTAAAGAAGGGTGCAATATGCAGAGATTTCCGGTTGTGGTTAACTCATGGGGTCCACAGGAATAAAATCGATAAGCAACCTACTAAGGTTCTACTTGATTTATACAATCTCAACTTCAAGTAAGGTGAAGGCTAACAGAAATCTTGTTAACACCCAACCAGGTCCCTTGCCCACCACCCAGATTAAAGCCAATATACTGAGGCAGCAGGAATCACAGCAGAGAAAGGGTTTAATGTTTCAAGGCACCAGGCAAGGGAATGGGAATAATTTCTCAAATCCATCTCCCTGAGAATTTGGGGGCTAAGAATTTTAGAGGTGGTTTGGTGAACAAAAGGCTAGGGAATTGTGTCTGCTAATTGGCTGAGGATGGACTCATAGGGTTGGGAAGCAGAAATTGTCTTCTTGGCTGGGAGAGTTTCTGGGTAGGGCGTCACAAGACTTACTAGATTAGTTCCCACTCATGGCCGGTGTTCTGGTTGACATCAGTTGGTCCCCCTGAATGCAGAGTCTGGAAGATATCTCAAAGACCAGTCTTAGGTTTTACAACAGCAGTGTTATCTATAGAAGCAGCTGGGGAAGTCACAAATCTTGCCCTGATCAAGGGTACGTGGCATTTACGCAGTAAGCAGTTACAGTAGTAGGGATGTTAGGGAACAATGGCTGGTTAACTTTTAGCTATTGCTACACTTCTATAGATATCAGACTTTTATCCCTATTCCTGCCTTATGGCCTTACATTATTTTAATATAGGCAGTTTTAGTCTGACCTGAACCACCACATTAGAGAGTCATAGTCTTCCATCCAGTTCCAGACTTGAGTCAGTTCCCAGACCTAGAATGGTTTGAATAAAAAAAGTTGGATGTCCTTGAGAAAGGCTCTTTCCATGATCATACTGCTAGCCTTCCCCCAGGGGGTCTTGGCCCTTTACCTTAGAAATGATCCACTGGAGAAATAACTTTAGTTCTGAGGATTATTAGATACTGGCTAATTACAACTGATTCTTGGGGCCCCTGAACATCACCATGATTCATCAATCAGAGCAAGCACATAGGGGTTGTGGTATCTTAGAAAGATATTTGGTCTTTGTCCCTGGTTCCTGGCACAGAAAATCCTTGGAATTTCCTGAGTGATAACAGTGATGGGAGGTAGCTCTTAGGGGGCCTCTAGATAGCATCACCAGAAAGATTAAGCCTTGATTAGAAGCTTGGAACTTTCAGCTCAATCCCCAAATCTCCTGGAGAGACAGAGGCTAAAGATTGAGTTAATCACCAATGGCAAAAGATTTAATCAATCATGCCTATGTAATGAAACTTCCATAAAACCCTTCAATGACAGGATTCTGGGAGTTTTCATGTTGGTGAACATATCAAGGTGCTGGGAGGTTGGTGTGCCCAGAGAGGGAAGGGAAGCTCTGCATCCTTCCTTCTTTGCCCTATGTATTTCTTACATTTGGCCGTTTCTGAGTTGTATCCTTTATAATAAGCTAGTAATAGTAAATAAATTGCCTTCCTGAGTTTTGTGAGCTGTTCTAGTGAATTATCAGACCTTAGCAGGGAGTTGTGGGAACTCTCGGTTTATAAATGGTCACTCAGAAGTACAGGAGAGCTGGGACTTGAGATTGGCATCTGAAGTGGGGGCAGTCTTGTAGGACTGAGCCCTTTAACCTGGGGAATCTGATGCTAACTCCAGGTAGATGGTATCAGAATTGAATGGAATTGTTAAATACTTAGCTGGTGTCAGAGAATTGGAGAAGTGGTGTACCTCTTATCCAGTCTTCACCTGGCAGCCAGCGTGCTCCTTTGGCAATAGAACTCCAGTTAGGTTATTTCATAGTTAAAATTCTTCAATGGTTCTGCACTTCTCTAGGAAAATGTCCAAATCCTTTAACGTGACTTTCCAGAAGCAGTTGTCAATGTTAATTTTGTGATCCATTCACTAATTGCTTCTCATTCTCACCTCCTTTTTATTATCTTGGTGCCTTTAGCCAAGTGCTACTCAAATATTTCAACTGAGCTACTATAGCTCTCAGATGAAAAAGGGGCAATCCAGTGTTTGTGCCTGGGCAGAAATATTAAAAAGGGAGCAACGCCACCTAGCGGCCAGCATGGTGTTGGTGGAGACGGTGGGAGAGAGGGTGAATCTGAAAGCCCCCAGTGTGGTTTCAGGCCCATCTGCCATTTACAACTGAAACTTTTCCCTACATTTTGGAGCATGCAAAATTGATTTTTTTAAGTAGGGTGGTGTATTTGTTACTGCCTTCAACTTCCATTTTGTAAAACATAAAAACATTCTTCAAATGTGGGTTTAAAACATTGTCCCATAATATTATGCTCATACCCTGAAATCTTTACAATGTTGAGGAATTTCTGTAGGGAGGGGAACAATATGATCTGACTACAGAGCTTTCTGAAGAGCTGACAATCCAGTAGACTGGGTTCCTGGCTTCCAGAGATTCTGCTTCAGCCGGTAAGTGGCTTCTGAGGACTAGCGGCTTCGGACAATCTGTTCTTTTCTTGAGACACAGATGTGCTTTGCATGACTGGCCAACCTCAGGGTCTCCTTGTGGTTTTGTTCTCTATTCAATACAGTATCAAGTAAGCAGTCACTCTCAGTAAGATTGTGAAGAGGTCATGTCAATTTTTAAATTTCAAATTTATTGTCTATTGTGGAAAAATTTTATGCTGTAGAAGTACTCAGATTTGAGAATTCACAAAAGTCTGAATATGTGTCCTTTGTGTATATCTTTGGGTCCATATCTTCAAACAGATTAAGGTACTGTGAATAATAATGAAGTGATGTGTCCATTTTACTTTCTCTTAAATGTCAGAGATATCAGACAAATCTTTACCAGGGAGCAGTCTGTGGGGGCTGGGAAAAAATACAGGTATCCTTCACTTTCTGAATTCTTATCATCTGAAGACTGCAAAAAATTTCTCTCCAGATCACTCTGAGTCAAAGCCTGCTATATTGAATCTGCATGCATCTGCCAGCCAAAACATGTACGTTAGCTCAGACATCTGGAGGAGAGGGTTCAGAGTACATTGCAGATCTAGCTCTGAACTTTTCCAAAATGGATGAGTCCATGCTCTTCCTGTTTTAATTGTGCATTATAGATATCATCTTTTCCACGTTATTAAATAAAAATATCTCCTAGAAAATTGATGCCGTAATTGCTTATTTACTACCAATGTTTTTGGTGAAGTGATAATCTCAAATTGAAAAATCACAAGATGTTGCTCAGGTTGTTGATAACATAAGTATGTGTGCATATATCTATGACTAGAGTTAAATAGGGAAGATGTTGAAACTTGTTCAATGTAATGCTCAGTGACTGTTGGTCAGAAGAGGAAGAGGAAGAAGAGCAACCCCGAGTATTCAATGCCAAAATGTTTAAAAGATATTTTAAATCGTGCACAGGAAATGATTGATGTAATAAATGGCTTTAATTATGACATGAGAAGTATCACATTCAAAAACACATTCATAAGTATAATATTATTAGGAGCTGTATAATAAGCATAGGGAATGTTGTATATTTTGAGGGATTGTCTTATTTGTAATTTTGGGTTTTGTTCCATTGCTTCAGGCACTGCTTCTCAGTCACTGACTGAGTCTTAAGTGCCCAGGTGAGATTGTCTATTCCTTGAATTTATACCTGGACAAACTTCTGGAATGTACTGTGTCACTTAACTTCTTCACTTGCTCATTGTCCCTCAAACTTCACCTATCACCCAACTGATACCAAGGTCACAGCCCCCTTTCCCTGCTCCTACCACCAAACCTCACTTGAGCAATTGGAAAGTAACTAATTCTTTTATTTTTTTTTCTTTTTAAGATCAAAAATCAATTTGAGTTTTTATTACCTCTTGACAAGTAACTAATTCTTAATTGCCTTGTTTTATTAAGTTTTATTTTACTAAGTGTTTTGATGTATCTTTAACATAGTGTGCCCTTATTTATTTACAGTACAGTGCATGTTATTTGCAATGTAGAAAGAAAACATAATTTATATCTGATACTATAAAGTAGCTTTGAGTGTGCTGCATACAAACATACCATTGATGAGCTCAGTAAGTGTTGAGTAATTGGATAATTAGTGCTTTAAATGCTTATTCAGTCATGTATCACTTAACAATGAGGTTACATTTTGAGAAATATGTCCTTAGGCAATTCTGTCATCGTGTGAATATCAAAGAGTGTACTTACACAGACTTATTTAGTATAGCCTACTACACACATAGGCTATATAGGCTACAAACCTTTACAGCATGTTACTAGGCAATTGTAATACAATTGTAAGTATTTATGTAGCTAAACATACAAAAGGCACAGTAAAAATATGGTATTATAATCTTATGGGACTACCATCATACATTCTGTCCATCATTGACTGAAATGACTGCATTATGCAGATATGCCTGATTAATTACTATAGCAGTTGAAGAGTGTTTTAGTGATATTTAGGACAATTGGTTAGATTTTTTGTATGGATACAGAATACATGATTATTTTTCCTATTTAAAGAATAGGAAATAGGCCGGGCATGGTGGCTCACGCCTGTAATCCTAGCACTCAGGGCGGCCGAGGCGGGCGGATCGTTTGAGCTCAGGAGTTCGA
>JAQIFY010001886.1:0-13810 GCA_028533085.1 Varecia variegata | reverse complement strand
TGTCTATCACTCTGGTGGGGGATGGTGACAATGGGGCAGGACATGTCTGTGTTGGGAGCAGGAGGCAGGTAGGAAATCTCTGGATCTTCCTCTCAATTTTGCTGTGAACCTAGAACTATCCTAAAAAATAAAGTCTATTGTTTAAAAGTAATTCATTAATACAACACTTTATAGCAACCCACATGCACATACAGAAACACACATACAGTAAAAATTTGATTAATGGGTTACTATTTTCAAAATCTAGGCAACTGAAAGGAAGTCACTAACCAAGGCCTTTGCCACTTGTCCTTTTCCCCTGCCAAGCTAATCATCTGTCTGTGGCTAGTACAGGAAATGCTTGGTATGTTCTGTGCAACTTAATTCCTGCAAAGGGCTTGTAATTCCCACATCATTAGATAATATTTGTTTTACATTAAAAAAAACATTTCTATCTCAGTTTCAAATTTTTATTATAGCATTTAAAGATATATTATGCCTTCAGGGGAAATGATTGTCATGGTTTTGGTGGCAGACCTTCATCTCTTTCTCATTTTCTGTGGTATTAAACATGGCTTAGAGCACTCCCCTAGAGAGCAGAGGGTTAGCACTCACCTTCGTCTCCTCTTCTTTTTCATTTTCACCAGACACATAATCTCCCAAACGCCGAGGAAAACTGGAAAACTACCTGATCTCTTTCAGAGTGGTAACCTCTTCTGCACGATACTTTATTACATATCATACACTGTGACTCAATTCCCTTAGAAGCTGTCTTGGCACTGCTGTTTTGAGGCAGAGGCTGGTCAGCTTACTTTAAATCTAAATAAGGCGAGTTTGTGTCGATGAACAAAGGCCTGTATATCCAGCAAGCTAAGAAAGCGAAAGACGCTTTTGGTGGTGATAATTTCATATTCAAGGACATAAGACTTTCACATTGGTGTGTCCCCTGAAATCTGCCATTTTCCTTTCACACAATAAGAAAGTATGGAGGGAAAACAAGGGAGAAGAAATCCTGTCACCTGCTCATTTGGTTTCAAATAGATGGGGATCATTTTCCTCCCTAGCCCAAAAGTGAAGGCAAGAGATGGAAAGAACCCCCCGCCCCCACAACAATAACAGGCAAAGAGAATAAATAAGAAAGAAATACATTTTTTGGGAGAGAGAGAGACACAGAGAGAGGGAGAAACAGTGCATGGATCAGTTGTCATTTAGCATATTGACTACCATGCCCAAGGGCCCAACTGGGGATTGTTGACATCTCTCAAAGACAAAGTAAAGGAAGGGATTGAGAGGGAAGCTAGCTGAGGAAACTCAAATTGCTCCATGACTCTATGTGCTCTACCTGCTAGGCTTAGAGGAACCCAGTCCCCTAGTTTCACTTCTTAGAACTTGTTTGTTTGGCCTGGAATGATGATTCTTTACACTAAGTCATCTCTAATGTTATTCCTTCATTCTAAAGACATGCTTACAATAAATAAAATCATGTAAAATCTTGACATCTAATATAAAAGTTATGTTGGGAACATAGCTCATTACCTATCATCTAATGCTCCCTATATAAATATAGGTATGAGATTTTTTTTTAATTCAATATGTTTGCTTGCCCTTAGGAATTAGTCAAATCCTTCTTTTAATCATTGAGAACATTTCCTTCCCCACTCCCCACCAACCCCAAGTGAAAGGAAAGTCTAAAGCTCTAACAGTAGCTATAAAATGTTATAAGAGACAGAGACACAATTAACTTTTTTTCTAAGGGATATGAAATCAATGGTTATCTAAAATATCTAAGATTGTACCTTGCATAAAATAACCTTAATAAATATTTGTTAAATTGAGCAGAATTTATGACTCTTCCCAGAATTAAGAAATAAGCACTTAGAAATGGAAATTCTACCATTTAAATGAATTTAATTAAGGATAATTAATAATTCAAAGACATAATGACATTGAGATGAATTAAATGTCAAAGAGTGCTGATTATTTGTTTTGCCTGAATCTCAAAAAACTAACAAATAATGATGACTATTTTCTATACAGCTAATAAATGTAGAAGTTATTACAGAAGCAAAGAATTGGCTGATGGTGTGTCCCTCTGCTTTAAAAATCATAATTTGACTTAATAAAAGAAAATTTTTTCTGATTTTCTCTTCTAAGTTCGGTTATTTGCCATTATTTTGCCAAAATTTTATTATTCTTGGTTTGTAGTGTGTCATAGGAATCACAGAATCATAGATCAAAGTGACAATCAGGGTTCATTTCCTTATCATCATTGATCAGGTAAGTCAAGTATCAATACACCTTTTTACAGATGAGAAAACCAAAGACACCACAGGCCAGTGGTCCTGGGGGCAACTCCATGCAGGTTTGTTCCTGAGCTGTCCTACAAATACTCTTTCTGCTGTTCTACCAATAATCATCCAAGGAGAAGTCAAATGGCTAATGAGAACGAAAAGAAGCATAGCGAAATATACTTGATAATCAGAGCTGAGTGGGATGACTGAGGACAAGATCGTTCTCTGGCTTAGTTATCGAAGGTGTCTAATTAGGGAGTGGAACTACAGTTCTGTGGGACACAGTTCATATTTAGCATCAACACTGACACATTACACTTCAGAACTGCCCTGTGCAGACCTATCAAGGAGGTGAAAAACTGATCTGATTAGTGCTATCTGTCATGTATTGCCACCCAAACTACTTAGAGAACAGCTCCAGATGTCTTGCGTCTCCGGTCCATGGGCCAAGAAATATGTAACCCTGACTTGACTTCAACGTGATGCAATGTGACACGCACTCCTATTGCTCTACTTGGAATTCCCTCCCTCCCTCAGTCCGTGGGCCCCTTTCCTACTGTCCTTCAAATGTTTCTTTACTCACTGTGTTTGCCCCTCCTTTTCCCTCCATTCCATTCTGACGTTGCGAATTTTCATCCTTCCTCTATAACCCCAGTGAAAACCACTTAATTCTACTTTTCTGTTCAGGTAGGGGCATCCTTTCACTTCAGGTTTCCTTAAGGAGACGTTTTGGCACAATATGGCTCCAGACATCGGTCATTTCTGCCTAGATTAGGGCCACCTTAATGTCTCATTACACACACACACATCACACACACATACACAAACACAGCATACACTTACAATAGACAAAAAGGAAATTATAGAAAGTATAAAGAAAAAATCTTTCATGCATCTATCTACATGGGAGTTTTTAATCTTAAATAAAATTATGATCATGCTTCATACATTCCATTCCCCACCATCACTGTTTTTTTTTTTTTTTTTTTTTTTTTCCTTTTCATATTGTGTGATGCACCATATCTGAGGAAGCTGTCAGCTCTTTAGGGAAAGACTCACCAGTGAGATCCAGGGACCTTGTTTGATCTTAGTTAAATCTCTTAAATATGCCAAGTCTCCCATTTTGTATCTGTAAAGCTACTTATATGGGCAAACAGTTATAATAACATAATGGATATGAAAGGTTCTTGACTCCCCCAAAATGAGCACAAAACCCAAAGTGTATAAAATTTTATGCACCACAATCTAAGCTTAGGACAAAGACACAAAAATAAAGTTTAAAAAAATACTGCCATATACACAATATATAACAGAGTTATAATACCTGGAAAACACAAAGAATTCCCACATATCCATAAGAGTAAGAAAAATCCAATAGAAAGAGGAATAAATGTTATTAATAGCTATTTCCTGAAGAAATACAAATTTCTAAGAAAAATATAAAAAAATCTTGAAGTTCAAACAATGCAAATAAAAACAATAAAGTTGGCCTTGCTAGGCATTGGAATAGTAACATTTAAATTCATTCCTTAATTCAAAAGATAGTTATCAAGTCCAAACTCGATGCCAGGCATAATGCCCAGCACAAAAAGCAATCAAAACCCACTGCTTTTGAGGATTTAGGAAAGAGAATTTCACATGATGCTGGCAAAAGAGAGGCATGATAAAACCATACTGGAGGAGAATTTGGCTGAATCTGTCAACATTTTAAATCATCCTTGACTCTTCCTTTTCTCACAGACCAAATCCAACGCTCCAGCAAATCCTAGATTCTTTATACCTTCAAACACCTCTCAATCTGACTCTTTCTCATTACATTTCTAGAACAATTACCCTCAAGGCAGCATTATCTTTTGTCTAGCCTACCACAGTAGCCTCTCCACTAGGATTCCTGCTTTCAGTATTGCTCTCCTGTAGCCTAGTTCTTTCTATAGGCGGCTATAGTTATATTTTAAATTTAAATTAGATCATGTCACTTTTCTGCTCAGAACAATCCAGTGGGTTCCCATCTCTCTTAGATTAAAACCCAAAATTCCTACTATCCCACCTTCCTCTCCACTGGCATCTACTACAAGCCTCTGGCTACATCTCCACCAGCATCTCTGAACCCCCTTCCACTGCTCATTCTTCTCCAATCACTCACCCCTGAACACATCAAGGATGCTTCTGCCTTAGGGTCTAGTGTGGATCACCTCAGCCCAGAAATTCACATTCTCTCATTTTATCCAGACCTCTGTCGTACCTTTTCACCTTGGCCTTCTCTGGGCACCCTAACTGAGAGCAGCCCTGTTGTCCTTCCTGCCCAAACCCTGCTCGATATTTTTTCAGAGAACTTATTACTACTTGACACGATGCTGCTGTACCACTTTGCTTTCATATTTTATATACACACATACACAAATGTACTCATTTATTTGTTGGTTGTCTTTACTGCTGCAATGTAAGCTGCAAAATTACAGGAATTTTGTTTAATTTGTCTAAGACTATATCTCTAATTCTAGAATCATCCCTGACATAGTATTAAATGCCCCATAATTTTCTGTTGCATGTATAAATGAATGATTGACTTTCAGATACATATAATATTTCATATGGAAATTCCAATATTAGGAAACTATCATTTAAAAAAATTACACCTGGGCAAAAAGAGGTGCATATTTTGGTATCCACTATGGCATTATCAGTAATAGAAGAAAAACCTTTTTGTCCACCATTATCAGAGTCACCAGATAAATTAAAGCATATCCATCTTATATAAGTGGCGCAAAAAAAAAAAAAAAAAAAAAAAGAATGAGGTAGACCTATATGATCTAATAAAGAAAGAACTTGAAGTCATTGTCAAGTGAAATGAAAATGTAGGTCACTGGCACAGCTATCTTTTTGAAAATCTGATAATGGATAAAAGGTGCCATATTTTACACAGGGAATGTCGAAATAGCACTATAAATAAAAGCAAGACATCTCACAGAGTTTGTGACAGATGTATTTCTACACCATGATTAATACACTGACAGACCTGTGAATGTGATCAAATGAAAGGAGTCCTTCATTGCTGTGTCATGACCTCGCTGCCCAGATATCATGCATCTCAAAGGTGGAAATTCCCTAATATTTCCAGATAGTCTGCTTCAGGGTTTATCTTAAGAAGCAGTGAAACTGTCCTCTATTTTGTTGTCACTTACATATATTATCCTTTGTTCTGTCATTTGTCATGTTAGAAAATAAATAGACCACTTCCCTTATTTCTTTACCCTTCTTTCTAATCTTATAAAAACATATTTATGATAAAAGAATTGGAAAATACATAAAATCATAAACAAAATAAAAATGTCATCTATAATCCCAACACCAAGAGATAACTATTATTAAAATTATTGCTTATGTATTTTCAGCAGCTATTCAAAGTGTAGATACCCAGATAATCTCCTGTATTTGGAAAATTCTCTGTAAGCAGTACAAATATTTATTTCACCAAACATTCTCTAAGTATTTTTCTCAAAACATTAAATATATATGAAAACAAATTTTCTCTTGCTACTTGCATTCTGTTCTAGTATATGCAGACAATATTTATCCAATCAATCATTCATTATTCAACAATAGATACTGGGCTCCTACTATATACTGGTTACTGAAGTACGTGGTAGTCATCTAGTTGTGGTCTCTTCCTACACATAAAGGAAGAAAGATGCTGAGCAACAGTTATCCCAAAGGCAACTCTCCTCTTCCAGTGCTTAGCATCATCCTTCATGTTTCTCCTTCTCTCACACCCTGAATCCAATCTTTCAGAAAATCCTATTGGCTCTACATTTAAAATATAACCAGATATTTTCAGGTGAAGAAAACAAGGTACAATGCAGTTTATATTATATGAAAACAAGATTGGGTAAAGTAGACATAAAAGTTAGCATAATTTGTTTTATGCCTTCCTTTATTCAAACACACACCCCCACACCCCCGCATGTACATATATATGTGTGTGTGTATAGAAATATATATAAATATTCTTATCAAGAATCACTGGAAGAATAAATAAGAAACTAATAAAATCAGATACGGGGGGTGGACTATGACCTCTTGTGTTATATAATTTTGACTTTTGAATCATGTAAATGTATTGCCTATTAAAAATAAAATTAAGTTATTCAAACAATATAAAGTTTAGAAGTATTGCAACCAAACCCTTCCCCACTACCTCACCCTTACCACACTGGTACAACCCCAGCATCTCTTTCCTTTATTATTGCAACAGCCTCTTCAATGGTCTCTTGGCTCCGCTCTGTCTCTTCAACCAGTTCTCCAACAGTGGCCAGAGTGATCATGCTGAAACGTAAGTGGAGTTATGTTTCTCTGATCAAGCCCTTCAATAGCTTTCACTGTCTTTCTGGGTAAAAAGCCAACATCCTCAGAAGGGCCTACAGGGCTCCCTGTATTCTCTGTGGCCTCTTCTGCTCTGCTCGCCTGCCTCTGGTTCTCTGTACTCAGCAACAGTGGGCTTTTTGCTGTTACTCAAACACACCCAGCATGCTCTCCCCTCAAGGCTTTCATTATGCTCTTCCTCTGTCTAGAATGCCCTTCTCTCTGACATCACAGGCTTCCACCCCTCCCTTCAGGCAGGTTTTGAATCACCTGTCCCTTTATCACTAACTCTTCCCTTAGCACTTTACTTGAAATCACTCCATCACCCCCATCCTTGCTCACCACTTCCTAACAGCACTTACACCATCTGACATATGATATGCTTTACTTATTTGTTACTTGTTTGCTTTAATCATTCATTTCTCCAGCATAACAAGAATTTCCTCTATTTGTTTGCTGCCTGATCCCCAGTGCCTTAGGGGAATCTAACACACACAGTAGGCCCTCAACAGATATTTAGTTATTGAATAAGTGAATGAAAATAATCAATATAAATATCCTGAGAATTATAGGGTACTGAGGACTACAGGATACTATAGGGACAGAGTGCAAAAATTAAGTGGGCAATCTCTTATTAGTGGACATTCCATTTACTTAAGATATTTCATCACTGTTAAGTAGTTATGGAATCAAAATCTGCATAGAACAAACTGACAACATACAGAATGGGAGAAAATATTTGCAGACAATCTACAGAATGGGAGAAAATATTCACACGCTACACATTGATCAAGGGCTGATAAGTACTAGAATCTACATAGAACTCAGGAAAATCAGCAAGAAAAAATCAAACAACCCTATCAAAAAGTGGACAAAGGAAACTTTTCAAAAGAAAACAGACTAATGGCCAACAAACATACAAAAAAATGCTCAACATCTGTAATCATCATCAGGGAATCATCAGGGAATCATCATCCCATAATTTGCATCAGGGAAATGCAAATTAAAACCACAATGAGGTATCACTTAACTCCAGTGAGAACGGCCTTTATCAAAAACTCCCAAAACAATAAGCGTTGGCATGGATGCGGAGAGACAGGAACATTCATACACTGCTGGTGGGACTGCAAACTAGTACAACCTCTGTGGAAAGTAATATGGAGATACTGCAAAGAGCTACAAGTAGAACTACCATTTGATCCAGCAATCCCATTACTGGGCACCTACCCAAAAGAACAAAAGACATTCTATAAAAAAGACATCTGCACTAGAATGTTTATAGCAGCACAATTCACAATTGCAAAGATGTGGAAACAACCCAACTGCCCATCAATACAGAGTGGATTAATAAAATCTGCTATATGTACACCATGGAGTTCTATTCAGCCACAAAAAGGACGGTGATATAGCACCTCTTGTATTATCCTGGATAGAGCTGGAACCCATTCTACTAAGTGAAGTATCCCAAGAATGGAAAAACAAACACCACAGGAATTCACCATCAAATTGGTATGAACTGACCAATACTTAAGTGCACATATAGTAGTAACATTCAACGGGTGTCAGGCAGATGGGAGGGAGGAGGGGAGGGGAAAATTCACACCTAATGGGTGCGGTGTGCACCGTCTGGGGGAGGGACATGCTTGAAGCTCTGACTTGGGTGGGGCAAAGGCAATATATGTAAACCTAAACATTTGTAACCCCATAATATGCTGAAATAAAAAAAATAATCTGCATAGAAATCAGTGCATACATGTCTGATGATTCCTTTGAAAAAATTTCCAAGGGTAAGTGACTAGATAAGTTTATACATTATAAACACTTGATACATATGGTCAAGTTGTCAATAAGGAAAATTGTGACTATTCAGCTACATAAACATTGGGTATTCCATTGTAAAAATATATTAACTTGAAGGCAAAAATATTGTTTTAATCTGCTTGTCTTTGAAGACCAATTAGTCGGAAAATTTTTTCATTTATTTCTTGGTGATTTTTATTTCTTATTTTGTGCCTTGCTTGCTTATATCCTTTGTTCTTTTTTTCTATCATTTTATCTTTTTAAAATTAAATTATGAACCTTTATTTACCAAGTATCTTTACACTCTAACTAATACATCATTATTATTTTTCCAGTTTGTCCTTTGTGTGTTCACCTTTATTTGACACACTTACCTTTTAAATTTTTGTTTGATTAAACTTATCAATATTTTCTGTTATACGTTTTGACTTTGCTTTAAAGATTAGAAAGGATTCACCATCTCAAAGGCAGATAAAATTTACTCATATTTTCCTCAGGTTTTATTTTTTAACAGTCCTAAATTGAACTTAAGCCAGGTAAAATAGCAAAATCCTTTAAATCTCGGTCTTCTTCAAGATGACACCTTTGTCTTAGTTATCTTTACCAAAAGGAAACCCAGCCTATGTCATGGCGGAGATGCTTACCAAGAAGGCTGTGGTTTGGGTTGGATGGAAGAGATGGCAGTAGGAGGTCACTGTTATATGGACTGCGGAGTCGGGTGGGAAGTGGAAGGTACTGACATGAGCCCAGGTGCTCCTCCACTCATCCCTCATCCTTTTGTTCTCATAGGGAGTAAGTGACTGCAGGAGGACCATCGCAGGGCCTTTCAGTGACCTGTCTACAGAAAACCAAGACCCAGGCAATAGTCAGAACCACGTAACTAGCAATCGGACTAGAAGGCTCCCAATCAGGAAATTAGGGACAACTTCGTAAGTCTTGACTTTAGCACCTATTATTTCACTGTGTCATGCTTTGCCTCTTCATGTATCTGGATTGCCCATGCATGTTCTTCTCTGGGGTCCAGCTGTTCTGCCAATGTTAGATGAAACCAAGCCTTCAAAGAACTCAAAAGCAATGCAACCTTTATCCAACCCACCTGCACCCTGGTAGGCCGGCACAGCCATGTATGCTGCTATTTAATGACATGCTCTGTGATTCTGAAGACAGTAACAAGAGGAATGAGTTTGTCTGTGGGCACACAAAATACCATCTCTGGATCATAAATTATCTGAAGTAATTTGTGTTTCTACTTCTAATGTTCAAAACCCTAATCCAATTAAACTCTTCTGTGGACACAGTTACTCAAATATGCTTCTTGTTTGGTTGGTTGACTTGTTTTAAATATTTATCAGTTTCCATTGCGATTTAGTGAAAGCAGTACTCAAAGTCATTATATTTTTATAGCATCCAGGGTGATATTTAAATACAAAAATAAGATTATTTTATTCCATACTTTGCAGTCTGAGCAGAAAGACTAAAATCTGTTCATTGAGGCTCGGCGTGACCCAGTCTGGCCACTTTGAAGGTGTCATTTCGCACCACTGTTGTTCTGGCGTTATTCACGCCATTGGAACACTCTCCCTTCCCCTGTTCCCTCTTCTGGTGGCACCCCTTTCATTTTAGCAATTCATTTCCACCCTTTCGATCTCAAGTCTAATCTCAAATCTCAATCTGAGGGAAGCCTTAGTTGAAACCCATTTCGTATGTCCCCACAACACCCCATAATTCTCAGTAGCAGCAGCATCACAACTTACCACTATGCATTTCTTTGTGAGTTTATGTGACGAGTAAATTTCTCCTCTACTCAGTCAGCTGTCAGCTTCCTGAGGGCAGGGGGACATGTCCATTTTGCACATCAGCGCCTAACACAGAGCCTGTCACATAGTACATGCTTGATAAATTTTACTGAATGAATGAAAGCAGGAGGGAATTAATGAATTTTTATTGAAGTGAGCATTTATGACTTTTCTGATACAATTTTACAGGAATGTGTGCACTACTGTCATCAGGCTCCTGTGTCCTATACAATGGTACTAGGAATCAAGTGAGACATTAAACACTAACCGTTAGATGGCATTGTAAACAGTTAAGTTCTACTGTTTGTTGCGTTTGTTGTTGCTGTCATTTACTCAATGCTATAAAAAGGAAAGATGGTTTCTCCTTATTAAGGTAGTCCTGAAATCCCAGAATTTATAAACTGGAATACTATTGTTCTTCATGCACCCATTCAACTATTCTTTCATTCATGAAACATTTATTGGTCGTGTACTGTTTTAGAAGATCATTGTTTAAAGGCAGTTTGGAGGCACTGTAAATCAGAAGGGAAAAGGGGAATATACTTTTTCTATGATAAATATTCCCACAAGTTACTACAAAAATAGAAATTTTAATTTGATTTTCTTTTAGATTGCAAAGCAAATGCCTATATGCCTGAGGGCCATGCCATATGTCAAGTGAAACTAACAAAGTGCTATTCAAAGGAAATGACAAAGATTGTTTTGGTAGCATTATGATAATAGTGCAAGGTTTCTTGAGTAGCTCTCTTCCACCACTTTTCGTTAAAAACAACTGTTTGGGGTCTAACAGTTCTTTTCTTGTGGTGCCTCTCTGAAAAACACAATGTTGTCTCACTGGTGCTGTTAGTCAGAGTGTAGCTATTAAAACAAACAAACAAAAAAAAAAAAACAGCAAATGTGAAAGAAAAGTAGGATCGGAATAGTTCTTAAAATTTTTAAAAAATTAACAGCAATTAAATTAATTTTAAAGAAAGTAAACTTGAGTCCTAATGTCCGCTGTTCTAAAACTTGTTACAGTAGTACATATCTTTAAGAATGAATTTTCTTTGAAAAAATTCCACTAGTTTGAAATTTTCAGGAACGAGTTTATAACCTGAAATGTTTGCAAGTTTGTCATACTTGTCATTTCTTTAATTTTCAAGTTGAGAAAAATTAAACAAAATAGAGTGAGAAATAAAATTTGCAGTTGTAATTTATAATACCTCTTACTTTTTGTATATTCAGGATTTATTACCTAGAAGTGGATGGGCATTCTTAGTTTTTATTTGGGAAGGGTTACTCAAATTATGTCTATATATTGATTCACACTTACATTAGAAAATTGTCTTCATGAGTCTAGAGACAAAGACATCTACAAATTGGATCCAAAGAATTCTGACAGCTAATATGGCAGGATTAATTGATCATGTCTTGAAAGAAAGAATAGGTCTTAGTACCATGGATGGAGAACTGGCTGGCATCTTCCTAAGCCATTGAGATGGCTGAGTACCATTTCCATTGGTTCTAAGAAAATTACATTCACTGGTGTGAAGACAATAGAGACATAAATGTTGCATTTGCTTCAGGTCTTAGGTGACTGAAGCACCCTAGTTAGCAGACATGAATCTTATAGAAGTTTGAAAGTTGCATGTTTATAGGATTTCTGACAGCTCAGAAAGTTTAGTGTGTGTGGTCCAGGCTACAGAAAGCACATATTGAAGAGGCCCCAGAGAAACCAGAACACTGGTCCTTCACCTCTGCCTTTCCTGCATCCATCAACCATAAGCAAAGCAAGAAAATCATATGACAGTAACAGATAACTTGGCCAGATTCCAAATACCATATGCATGTCCACAAATTTATTGATAGATTATACATATGCAGAAATATATGTACATATATACATTAAAGACAGGTAATATTTGCATTATAATACATATAAATTAATACGTATGGACACATGCAGATGTGTATTTTCATTCTTCATTAAATAAATAAATTATAAACACATACTAAGAATATTTGCAGGATGAGTGAATAAGACAATGTTTCATGTGGCAGTTATTCTCAGATATTTGGGCAAAATATATGAAACTCAAAATTATATTTGAAAAAGTATTATCCCCTTTAATTTGTGGAAGGCATGGTTAAATAAAGAAAGAAACAAAATGTATACATTTTAGTTCAGGTTCATTTCTTCTATCTACCATACTTATAAGATAGATTTTTTTTTAAATTAAAAGTCTAAGGCAATAACCAAAATGACTACATCAATGGAAAACAGGCTTTTTAGGAATTTGTGAATTGAAGCGTGATTTTTTTTTTTTTCTGACATAGAGAAGCTAGGTTAGGGAGCAATTTGATTTAATATCGTCAACCATACAAAGAGTTGGGATGAGGAAATTATTGACCAAATGATCAGGGACCTCAAAGTTGTGGGGGAAAAGCTATTCTGGTTATGGCATCTAAATATCTAACTGAGGGATGAATCTGCTCAGCAAAATTTCTAAAATGCCCCTCCTCCTGGAAGCGTGCATCTAGAGACAGAGAACACATTAACTCCCATTTTTTATAGCATCTCTAATTATTAGAAAGATTTTTTCTTTCTTGAGATAACTCTTCACTGATAACCCCTATGTACTGGTCAATATTCTACTTCTTTCTTCAGTAATTCAACAAATGTTTATTGAACGTGTAGTATGTGCCTGGCACTAGAGTCCAACAAAAATAATGGAATTCTTATGTCACATAAGAAGGCAGATAATGCTTCCTCCCCAGTGGTAAACTGACACGACATGCATATCTTTTACTCCATGTACTCTCACTTTACAAATGTTTGCCTAATAATATGCAATAATTTTTACCCAAAAGTCATTATCAGAATTTACACCCCACTCTCCAACCTATTTATACATATCAGTGAAAATGTTTAATTGCTGGCCAGGCCTGTTGAGAGAAAGCAGAGTGTGCTGCAATTGTCTGTGTGCTTTTTTTTTTAATAACAAGCATCTCCGGTTTGTGCTTTTTAAATGGATTTTTCATTATCACTATCAATTCTCCCCATAGTTTTAAATAAATATGTTTCCTATGGAAGGAGAAATGCCTTTGAAGAAAGGCAGTGGCTCTAAAAGGCCTTGAAAATCCAATATTTTAGAAGAAAAGTAGGAATGATAAAATATATTGAGATAGGCATTTGTTATGAAATGAAAATTTAATTTCTCTCTGATACTGCTCAGCTTCTGCACACAGAGATTTCAACAAGTAAGTTTATTAAGTGTTAAATGATGATAAAATTGAAGTGTTAAATTCTTTATGTGTGCATGAACCCTTGGTGAATTGTTATATAGGTATTTAAGAATATTTTACTAATATTGAGGACTTCAGGTGGGGATTTTGAATAATTATTTTTCCATTTAAAATACAGGGACAAAGGTTCTTACTATCTCCAAATTCCCTATTCAGCAAACTTTCAGGAAAGCATAACCTTCACCTAAAAGGAATGTCTAAACTCCAGGTAGAGGCTGTGGGCCAGCATTTCAGTCAACACATACCAGGACTTCACGGCCTTCTGGAACATGCTCTTAGCTCAGATTGGTCTCGTACCAC